>JAVDPK010002420.1:763465-791430 GCA_034780415.1 Cichlasoma orientale
CTCGTTATCGTCGTGAAAAAAAGGGTCGTCAACGAAATCATTTCGTTATCGTCATCGTTAACGAAAACAACACTGCCGCAGCCTGAGCAGTGAAGCCCAGACCTTCCTCTGTCCCAGCCTCCTCCTCCAGCTTATGCCAGATTCAGACTTCAGCTCTTGGTCTTTAGAGCTACAACGTAACCTACGTAAGTGGCCGATGTTGTTGCCGGCATTTATGCTTGTGCAGGTGCATTGTGTGTGTTAATTACCTTTCGGTCGTGTCCCGGTGTTTTACATGCGGTGCTGGCCGACAGAAAGATAAAATGCTGAAACTCTTTGCTGTGGTCAGTTTTTTTTTTTTTTTTTTTTAAAGGTACAAACACATTTGTCCCTCTATTTTTTTGCTTCTTTGTACAAACTTGGGGGAGGTAGTCGGAAGTGAAGGAAATGACGGTGTTTCCCGGGAGGTGTGCTTCAGGTTACATTGTAAAACTTAAAAAATATCTAACAATATTAGAACTAATAAAAATATCAGGCCAAGATTAACAGAGTTATGGCATTTTTCTCTGACAATGTCAGGGCTGCAGCTCCATCTGGTGGCATATCACTGCGCAACATTTAGGACAACCATTTACGGCACCGGGCATCAATTAAAATCTTAACAATTAGGCTAACTGACTAGTGACAATAACAACGATTAGTCGACTAGTTGCACACATCCCTAATGGTGACTTCTCTCTCCTCCAGGCTCAGTGTCCAGCACCGCAAGAGGATCCTGGCTGGACAACAGCAGTATCCAGAGCAGCTTACACACCCCAGCCCTCACCTCCACCGTCCAGAAACAGCCAGCCAAGCCGATGGCGTCCAGGAAACCCAGAGCCACAGAGTCGGATATCAGCAGCGGCTTAACTGAGCCGGAGTCAGAGGATGAGTTCTCCTCAGGGTAAGTAAAAGGTTATCAACAACATGTCTGCAGTATCTCTGATTCCTACATTTGTAAATTACTGCCATGGGTCAGCTGATTTCTTTGAGTCTACCAGCCAACAGTCGGTCAGTCTCTGTTCTCGTCTGTGTGCATGTTACTGGTCAAAAGGGCAGTCAGCTGTGCAATCAGCCAGTCAGCAGAAGAAGGAAGATTAAAGCTCCTGCAGAGCTTTGCTGATGAAAGAAACTCGCAAATTTAATTTCCCCCGTGTGTTAATGTATGTTCATAGACACAGATACAGTAAGTAGATAATAAAGGTGGAAAATTGCCTTCTCTCCAGGTTACAGATGCGAAAGGTGAAACCCAAAAAAAGACAGCAGGTCTCCTCTAGCAAGAATACCCCCTCTGTGAGGCAGCAAGACCTGAACTCCCACCTCAACTTGTAAGGCTGATTTTTTTTTTTTTTAAAAATTTTAAAGACTGTTTTACTACTTATTTAGAAAATGTGAATGTCTCATTTCACAAAAGCTGTTTCCAACCAGAAATAAGCAAAGATTGGATCTGTGTGTGCTGCACAGGCTTTCTCTGAGTGAAGACATTTCAGAAAGAGATGAGGAAGAGATTGAAGATTATCAAAGTGACTCTGACACTGGATACACACTGGTAAGAAAAAAATGTCATCATATGTACTTTCTCTCATGACTGATCAGTTTAAGCAGCACCTGGCCAACTAAGAAACGGCTGTATTAATTCTTTAAAAAATAACGTTATACTTGTCACCACAGAGTCATACACAGTGGCCACAATTGTAGGTTCACTACAGTATTAAAAAAATATGTACAAGGCTCCATCTGTTTCTGATGTGAGGAAGAGAAGTGCAGCTGTGATGTCTGAACTTTGCCTCTAGTGTTATATTTGTTTTGTTTTTACTTAGAATATTTTACATAAACCTAAATCTAGACTAGGAACTACATACCTGGAAAACTAAAACTTTTCCCCCGTTTTTTGCATGCAGCCGTCCACCCGTCACCCCTCAGTCAGTGTCCTTGACGAGCTCTTTGATTGAGGTCAGCTGTGGATCATCTCTTCAGGACTTCTGCAGTTTCAGTGTGATAAATATTAGAGTCATCTGTTCTTCTGAATGACCCCAAGTTCACCTGTCAGACCTGTTTCTGTCTTTAATTTTGTCGTTTATGAAGTCTGGAAACAAAAGGTGTTCTAGTTTAATATTAGGAGCGTTTTGAAATATGGCAGAAATTCAGTTAGATTCCTCCGTCTTCGCTCCTCAGCTCTCTCCTCCTGATTTCTGCATTTTGAATTCCTGCTTTTTCTAAATATTCTACACTGTTGACATTAATTTGTTTTTGTTGAACATGTCACTTTAATGTTTATTAAAAAATGCCTACTTGTGAAAAGTAATACTTAAGGTGTCGAAGATTACAAGGTGTTTATTATAAAGTATTACAAGGTCTTTATTGGTTTGTTAATGAAACTAACTTGTGGTAAAATTGAATTGTTTTTACAATAACTCTATAAATGGGACACACAAAGTAATACACATCACTTTAAAGTGTATTACACCATGAAACAGGAAGAGTTGAAAGAAATAAGTGGAGAGAAGCAAGATACAGTATACTTTTATTTTATAGTGATCACAACCCTGCTGGATGAGCTTTATGTGGTCAGGTTTTCTTTAAGTAATTTAAGAACCTGCTTAATATATATTAATAATCAACTTTAGCCTTCACAAGAATCTTATTTAACTTAAACATCTTGCCAATGCCTACTTAGTACTCAGTCTGAGGCTGTATAGTTTATGGAAGTGCAGTGCAGTAAGGGAACCAGATCGCACTAAAATCAAAGGTGGGGCAAAGAGTGTGTTTATGTAGGATGCTGTGAAATTCTGATACATCAAGACTGAAAAAAAGTATAGCAGTTCAATCATGCAAAGAACAAATTTCAATTAGATGCAATTTTCACAGCACTTTTTAAGCATGCTGTCGCCTTCCTAAAATAATGGCCCAAGTCATTTTTTGACAGTTTTTTTTGCCTAAACCATCATATTTTCAATATTCGGCTCAGTTTTTCGTGTTTTCTGAAACGTTTGATAAAAATGACAGGCCATTATTTTAAAAGGGTATCAATGTGTTCCTTTACAGACACGTTTTCTCGTCTTCGTCTGCAATAACTGTTAGAACAGTTTTTCCTGCTGCTGTTCTGGCTAGTAATCGACTTTGATTATCATCAGGGATGCATTTCGAATACACAGTTTTCATCTTTTAGTTTTTAATCAGTGAAATAAAGGATTTTTAAAACAATTTTAAATAATTAAAAAATAAACAAGATTACCTTGTCTTTACACAGGTTTCATGCATGTGGAAGCTTGTTTCTACCACTGGGGAAAAAAATTGCTGTTCGTAAGTCAAAATTATTGTGCCAGTTTTTTTTTGTTTGTTTTTTTTGGTTTTGTTTTTTCCCAGTGGTAGAAACAATCTTTCATATATGTGAGACCATGCCTGTTAATTTTTATAATCTAGGGCCAATCAAAACATGGGACATTTTCATACTTTAATATGTGGGATGGGAAAACAAAAAGGACTGCCTTGACAACATACAGTGCAGGGAAGCACACCACTCTTTCTTGATTGTTTTCCATGAGGTTTTACGGGGGAAAAACCCATCTTATCTGCCGACTCATGCATTGGTCAGTACTACTTTGAGAGGTTCGGATATGCTATAAAGCTCTAACTTATGAGTTCTCTGTAGGTTCATTCACTCCACGTTTACCCTGTTGACACTGGGCTGTGCGTGAATCCAATCATCGCATTTCGCGCCATTCCTGACAAACAAGGCGGAAGTTCGCCCAGTCAGGTGATACAAAATCACCCGCAATTTTCGCGCCACCGTAGAATCCCGCCTCTCGTCGCCGAAAGAAGCGATCTCATTGGCTGCGGTAGACGTCAGACTCGCGCCACTTCTTGTACCGAGACAGGGGAGAAGCGCTGGCTGCGAGTGAATGAGTCTCCGGTGTTTCTAAAAAATATAAAAAGAAGACTAAGCTTTGAATTCAAACTCCACCTCACATTTTTGGAAGCAAGTAATCTCACCTGAAGTTCAACGCCTGCAGTCATGTCTCGCAAGGACTACGCGGCAGAGAAAGGTAATGTTTAATCTTTAACGTCATGGCAGCAACAGGTTGGCCTGTATTAGTTAACTTTTTTTTTTACAAAGTGACTTGTCTAAAATCCCACGCAGAAACTTGCTGAACGTATAGTACGTCGTGAACTCACTATGAAGTCGGATATAATATAAAATCTGACTTAAATGTCTGATAACATAATGTTGCCGCCTCATTTCCGTCCTAACTGAACTTTAATTGAACAACGATGATAGAAATAATAAGAGTGCATGCACGTGGTGTCAAGAAACTCATGACACATAGGAGCAGTGTTAAATGTGAACTTGCACAAACTTGTGTGAACGTTGGCTGCCCTCTTGGTAACGAGTGCAGCATTGTGTGCGAGAGGCTGCTGGCTTCACGGTGACCCGGATGGATCCTTAAACAAAGGAGCAGGCGCCACTGTGCAGCAGCAAGCACATGTCCCAACACGGCTACACGAGCCGCTCAGCAAAAGATAATCATTAATGTCGTTAAGGTATTCATTTTTAATGTGTAACATTGAAAGTCAACGACAAAGCACCAGATGAAAAGTTGTTCATCTTTTCACGGAGAACTTTATGAAGGCAAATCTAACGCTAGCTGTCGTTTTGTCAAAAGCGAGCGCAGCCTGATAAAATTGGCATAGAATAGCAGCAAGTTAAAACCCTACCTTGCTTTTAAATACATCTTGTATGATGCCCACTTTTAGAGCTCAGTTCAGGCGTTTAATCGTCCTGAAATCGGGTAATTTGTAACCGCTAGCGAGCGGGCTAGCGCCCCGTAGCTGCTGTCATTTAACCTGTTAACCTGCGATTTTTGCACGTAGTTTCCGAGGTTTTTAATAATAAAAAAATAAAAAAACTGAAGTCACCCAATTATTTTTACTTGGGTAAACAAACTTTATTTCTGTTACACAAACGTATAAAGAAGCGGGGCTTTACTAACGTTTGATGATTTTTACAATACTTGGTTTAAATTTGCAGCGGTTCTTGAGCCACTTTAAGCGTCCAAGTAATCTAAACTTTACAAGAACCCGCGTTACCTTTCAATCCCACAAGCTAACCGAGCGTCTAATGGCTGAAGTTTGCGGTTAACCAGCCGTCGAAAGCATTAAGTAAGCAACTTCTCATCGCTAAGAGATTAAGAGCTGTAAGCTCGCAGTGGTGGGGCCGCCTGTGCTTGTCTTCAGTACACCCTTGCTAACCTAGGCTAGCGTTAGAAGATGGCTGGCTGTGGTTTGAAAACAACAGCCGGGACTGTTTTTGAGAGCGGAGGGATTGCGGAGGGATACCGTGAGTGACGGGGCACAAAAGCCATGTGCTGCTTTGTTTACAATAACATCCTCGAAGAGAGAAATAAAAAAGCAGAGCTGCGGATTTGCTGCTACCGCGTCAAAGTAAGTAGAATATTTTATGTATCACGGCAAAGATTAGTTTCGTTCTTCGCAGCGCGTTATTAAATATTGTTAGTTGTTGTGGCTCTCTTTCGAGAAGTGGGGGGATATTTTCCCAAAAAAAAATGGACACTGAACTGAACGCGCCTGTTGTTGTATTTACATTATTGCCCAGGAGCTATCTGCTGCGTAGCGCCAGTTATTTCCTTCCAAAACTATCGTAGTGGGTTTACCGGAGCGGAATTGGCTTCACGCAACACATCAGCGGCAGTTTGTGCTTTACTGTAAGGGAGTAGTGACTCATCGAGATTACAGGATGCCATGTTACTCAACAAAGGGGGTCGTCGCAGGACAACAAATTAGCTCCCAGTGTGTAGGCCCACTGCTGGTGGTGTTGACCAACAATTTAAACAGCTTTTAAACTCAGAAATGATCTTTATTATCTAAATAAATTTAAGGGGAACTTCAGTAAACAGAATTTTCTTTGTGTGTGTGTGGCTAACAAACAATCTCCACCTAGTGTTTGCTGCATGGGGCCTGTCTTTTTTTCTTTTTTTTTTTTTTTTTTTTTTTTCTTTTTTTCCCTTGTTGTGAAATACTACTGAAGGTGTTTTTTGGTTGTTTTGCAGACAAATGCAAAAGGTTTCTTCAGGAGTTTTATACAGAGGATGACAATGGGAAGAAGGTGTTCAAGTATGGAGCCCAACTTGTAAGTATAATAAAGAAATAATGAATATAGGCTTAGTTTTCAGAGTTGGTGGTTGATGTAGATTTTTATTGATTATTGCGCTAAAAAGAAGAGTGCTAATGAGCACTGATGCTTCACTGGTCATTACAGTGAATAAAGCATTTTGATGGGTGTTCACTTGGATGTCATTTGTAGTCTTTTCCAGCAGAAATTTAAACCTGATTACATGTATAAGATGAAATTCAAATAATTAAATTTCAGCTTATAGTAGTTTTCTTTCTTTTTTTTATTTTAATAATGAATAATTTGGGGTGGCTTGCATAAAAATGTGAAAGTGAAAGCAAAACCAAATAGCTCTTAATATAACCACCATATGTAAGACCTAAAAGGGCTTCACTTGTTTACAAAATGCTACACCTTTGTAAGTGGATGCACTGCTCCTTCTGAGTCTAAGAGGGAGATAAAAGGTGTCTCTGGCATTAGTGGTAGCTGCAAATGTGGTTGTGTAATTGTTGGGTGCTCATCTAATTAATTGCCTGTGTACAGGTGGCGCTGGCCCACAGGGAGCAGGTGGCTCTCTTTGTGGATTTGGATGATGTGGCTGAAGAAGACCCCGAGCTGGTCGAGAGCGTCTGTGAGAATGCTAAACGCTACACGGGGCTGTTTGCTGATGCCGTCCATGAGCTGCTGCCAGAGTACAAAGAAAGAGATGTATGTTGATCAGTTTAAGGGATCAAAATGCATTGCTGTTGTAATGTTATTAATGTTGCATTAATACCGCCATTAAATGTTTTTTTATATGTAGATTGTGGCCAAAGATTCTCTGGATGTGTACATTGAGCATAGGCTGATGATGGAACAAAGGGGTCGTGACCCTGCAGATACAAGAGACTCTCGGAATCAGTACCCACCTGAACTCATGAGGAGATTGTAAGCTGAATCAGATTCAGAGTTGAGATTTCACTGCATGTTTTTTATTTGGGCTTTGAATATCTAATTGTTAACTTCTCTTCACAGTGAGCTGTACTTTAAATCTCCAAGCACCTCTAAACCCAAAGTGGTGCGTGATATTCGAGCCGACAGCATCGGCCACCTGGTTGCAGTTCGGGGTATTGTGACCCGGGCTACCGAGGTCAAACCGATGATGGCCGTTGCTACATACACATGTGACCAGTGTGGTGCTGAGACCTACCAACCAGTAAGATTCTTTTTTTTTAATTATCTATACCTTTAGATGCTTTTACAGGTGCTATGTTCATTACCATAATGTCTTCTCCTTTTCCTTCAGATCCAGTCTCCTTCCTTCATGCCCCTGATCATGTGTCCCAGCCAAGAGTGTGTCACCAACAAATCTGGAGGGCGACTCTACTTGCAGACCAGAGGCTCCAAATTCATCAAGTTCCAGGAGCTGCGTATTCAAGAACATGTAAGAACCTACAAAACTTGTTTTCAATTTATATCCTGTTTATATTAGTTTCTACTTGCTCATGAGTTTCATCTGGTATTCCACAGAGTGATCAAGTACCTGTTGGTAACATCCCAAGGAGCATGACGGTGTACGTGCGTGGTGAAAACACACGTCTTGCCCAGCCAGGAGACCACGTAGCCATCACAGGAGTCTTCCTCCCTCTGCTGCGCACAGGCTTCAGTCAGGCTGTTCAGGTATGATCTGCTAGTCTTAGTCCATGTGGCTTACAACAATGACCTCCATCAGCTACATTTAGAAACTGAAACGTGTTTTTGGTTTTACTCTTTTCAGGGTCTCCTGTCAGAAACGTATCTGGAGTGTCACAGCATTACGCTCATGAACAAGACCGAGGATGATGAACTCGGTAACGAGGAGCTGACGGATGAGGAGCTGCGCAGCATCACAGGTCTGCTTTTGGACACCACTACAGTGGGAACACACAAACTGACTTTTGTCACTCTGTAGCAGCTGAGGTGAATATTTTCTCTTACAGATGAAGGATTTTATGAGAAGCTAGCTGGCTCCATAGCACCAGAGATCTATGGACATGAAGATGTAAAGAAGGCTCTGCTCCTGTTGCTGGTTGGAGGAGTGGAACAGGCTCCCAAAGGCATGAAAATCAGAGGTGAGCACAAAGGCACACCCTCTGAGCTCTTGGCAAACAATATAACTCGGCAAACTAAATAAAATGTTTTTTAATTTGTTCAATTGTGTTCAAGCCCAGTTTTGTAATATAGAGATTTTAATGTAGCGCAACTTTTTACATTCGTTATCACTCTGGTACAAGACAAAACTTCTTTATTGCATAGGTGCACTTCTGGAAAGCTGTTTTCCCTCATGAAATGTTGTACTAACTGCAACACTATTTCTGTTTTGACTCTCCTTCCTCAAGGCAACATAAATATCTGCCTGATGGGAGATCCAGGAGTCGCAAAGTCCCAGCTGCTGTCCTACATTGACCGTCTGGCTCCTCGAAGTGAGTCTTCTTTGTTATCCCTGTCTGGTTTAATGCTTTATCTAGTAAGGTGTTTTCTCTCCATTAGGCCTTAGACTGTGAAATATTAACTTCTCATGGGATGATCTGACCGGAGCACTTGCTGCTTTTGTTTTATTCCAAGCTTTTGAATGCTAACTGCCTGTAGAGTCTTTAAATTGGAATTCTTTCTTAGTGAAGCTCATTATTTTATTGTATTCTGCAAAAGGGTGGAGTGCAGAATTTATGCTGCTGCTGTTTGATCCACATCTGATCATCACTTTCTCTCATTCACTGTCTGTTTTGTTTGTTTTCAGGCCAGTATACAACAGGTCGTGGTTCATCCGGTGTCGGTCTGACTGCAGCAGTGATGCGTGACCCCCTAACTGGTGAAATGACCCTAGAAGGAGGAGCCTTGGTTCTGGCCGACCTGGGCATCTGCTGTATTGATGAGTTTGATAAGATGGCAGATGCGGACCGAACTGCCATCCATGAAGTCATGGAACAGCAGACCATCTCCATTGCTAAGGTATTAAGTGCTGCGAGTGCTATAATTAGGGAAATATCTGGAAAAATCCAATGCCTGTCTAACATCCCCCACTCATGTTTTTTCCCCTCTCCAGGCTGGCATCATGACCTCCCTCAATGCCCGTTGTTCTATTCTAGCAGCAGCTAACCCCGCCTACGGCCGCTACAATCCCCGGAAGAGCATTGAGCAGAACATTCAGCTGCCAGCTGCTCTGCTCTCCCGTTTCGACCTGCTCTGGCTCATCCAGGACAAACCGGACGCTGATGCTGACCTGCGTTTGGCACAGCACATCACCTATGTCCACCAGCACTCCCGCCAGCCGCCCACTCACTTCACCCCTATTGACATGAAGCTGATGAGGTGATGATTTGCATATTTCAAAATTAACACACTGATTATTGCTGTAGCTCAGATAATTAAAATCAATGGAACACAGTTTTAACAGTATTATTTCACGCAGTGGGCAGTAGGCAATATTAACTAATGGTAAATGTAATTTCCTTCAGGCGTTACATAGCTCTGTGCAAGAAGCGGCAGCCTGTGGTGCCCGAGTCACTGGCTGATTACATCACTGCTGCTTATGTGGAAATGAGAAAAGAGGCTCGGGTCAGCAAAGACACTACCTTCACCTCCGCTCGTACCCTCCTCTCCATCCTTCGTCTCTCCACTGCACTGGTGAGAATTATACAGCCACTCAAGTAGTCGTGGGTGGTTGGAAACCTTCAAAGGCCACTTGCACTGATTGAAACCCTACAGAAGGTTTATAATTTTATCACATTTGTATTCTTCACAGGTGAAAAGGGGTTATGTTTTGTTTGTTTTCCCCCTCAAATTTCATAGCTGTTCATTGGTACAGAAATCTGAGTGTAGGGTTTTGTTCTGCTACTTTTGTGATGCTTCCAGTGGAATTAAATTGTCTTGATCAATAGTCTAGTGTGGGATAAAGTGCTTACAGTGCAGGTAGTGATGCTAATCTGGCCTACTGCAGTGTGAGCACTTGTTTCTCGCGCCGGACAAAAGCTCTGACTGCCGGACCCCAGTACCCAGTATCAAAACATACACTTATAACCTGAATATTTGTTTGTTTGTAACTTGAAATGAGTGTCTTGGATCGTTTCTGCCTCTGGTTGTCAAAAGTGCTGTTTGTGCAGGTAGCAGTCATCCACCTACTGCAAAACCAGCACTTCAGGTTAACAGGTGGGCAATGTGCTGCACACAGATGTCCACAAGGGGGCAAAACACAGCCACAAGCAGTGTTTATGCCACAGCTGTGCGTCAGCGTAATTCTGTGTTTCCAGATGACTCATTTGGTATTTTCCTCTTCATGACCATGAGGGAGCTGCTTTAATGTCTTTGCTGATCCTGGCCAGCTTTGCAGGGTGGGCAGTCAGCCTGTGTGCATAAGGACCAGCTGTGCAAACCCATGCAAAACTGACCATGGCCAGGAATGTCATCAGTATGTTCTACAAAAAAACACTTGACCCTAACAGTATTCAAATGGTTCCTTTTGTGTCATGTTTTGATTTCACTCTATAGAGAGACTAGCTGGTGTTGAGAGGCGGAGACTTGGGCAATTGCCGGGCATCCCAGAGGGCATTGCACTTGTCTCGGTCTGACAGTGCCGGCACAGCGCAGCCTAATTTGAGATGGATCTTGTAATATTGTGTCTAATATTTATTCACTCAAACTACCATCGTAACATTATCTCCACCTTTAATTTCCTCCTTCAGGCTCGACTTCGCATGATGGACACCGTCGAGAAGGAAGATGTAAATGAGGCCATGAGACTGATGGAGATGTCAAAGGATTCACTACAGGCTGACAAGTCCAGCACCACAAGGTTAGAGCTCAAACTAGAGCCTCAGATTATTATAAAGTTGGAATTTAGTGAGCTCAGACTAACATGACCGGATGTCATCTGATGCAGAACTGTTTTATGAGTTTCTTGCATGTCCTGGAGGAAGCTGTAAAACTTCACACAGCAGCGTGTTCACTGAAACGGGCAGGAAGAGTAGTGATGTTTACATGCTTTACTATATACTGTTCTCATAGTTTCTGGAGTCAAAGTTTCTGGAGGTTTTTAAAGTTTACATGTTTCAATATTTCGGACTCCTCATCTGCAGGACCCAGCGGCCCGCCGACGTCATCTTCTCTCTGGTACGTGAGCTCGCCGCAGAGGGCCGTGGAGCCGGTGGGGTGGTTCGCATGGCCGAAGCAGAGCAACGCTGCGTCTCTCGTGGCTTCACACCCGCCCAGTTCCAAGAGGCCCTGGAGGAGTACGAAGAGCTGAACGTGTGGCAGGTCAACCAGGCCCGAACCCGCGTCACCTTCGTCTGAGCAACCCGAGACACGCTTTCATGCACATTTTGTCACCTGAAAACTTTGTGGGCTTTCTACAGACGTGTATTGAGGTTCAGTGTTTTTGTAAGTCCAGCAGAACGAGGATTTCCTTTTTAAATGGCTTCTTTTGCAAGAATTCCTGCTTTTGGAAATGCAGAACTTATAAGAGTCTTGTTAACAGTATATTGCTTGTAAATATGTATGTCAGAAGTTGGTATTGTGTAGTATTTTCTATGGTTTAGCACTTCAAGCATCCAGTTGATGTTGAGCATTTATGTACATTTTACACTTACTGATGCAAATTATACACATAAATTAATATTGAGCCTTGCATTGTGACCGTTAAAATAAAATGATGGTTCAATACGATGTGTGATGCCGAGTCTTCTGTGCATATGAAATGGGACGAAGTGCAGCTGAATTTTGTGTGTGTGTGTGTGTGTGAGAGAACACCTGGTTTCACAGCGAAGCCTCGCTGCTACTTTGAGTTACGCCTGCCCACAAAATAAAGGTTTGCAACTAACAATTTTCATGTTTCGAGACACCGTCACAGTTTTGGTTTAGTGACTCAAACCCAAAGATGCTCGGGTTGTCACACAACACGTGGATTTTCAGAAAAGGCAAATTGTATAAATGTGTTTCAAAACCTCTCAAACTGTTTAAGTTGCATAGTGAATTATCCTATAACCACATACTGTATGCTCAGGCTTGGTTAAAATTAGTAAGTGTGGCATAAATGTTGTGCTCTAAAGTCCCTCTCAAATTGTGAAGCGAAAGTACAAAGTGTAAGCCTGTGTCTGCTGCAAAAGCTGCAGTATTGGGTGGATGTACTTGCATTACACTGACGGGATGTAACTAATTACATTTAAGGCAGTATGAAGCTGGAACAATGTAAAGTACTTTCTAAACTGTTTAACCAAGCCGGAAAAACTGATCAATGTAAATCAGTGGTGGTTATAAGTGTTATTCACCCTCTATTTACATTGAACACTGTTTTGTGTGGGGAAAAATAACATTAAACCGACAAACATGTTTATGGCATGTGTGTCTAGCATGACGACCTCTGGTAAGAATGCGGTGTGAATATTGAACGTGCCACGACAAAAAAACAGAGGCAGCGTTTTCTGTTGATGGCTGTCTTCTGTTAGAAAAGCAGGTGTTCTCTGGGTAAAAAATAACCACCTTTAGTAACTGACAGTGTGTTAGAAATCTGTAAAGGCTCATTATAAATATATGTTTAAAGCCATGCGGATTGTCATCTATGTTCTTTTTTTTTTTCTCTAAGCTTTTCTGGCAGGGATATTGTGTTAGTAGGCAGCATTTTCTCCACAGTTGCAGTTGTCCCAGCAGGTGATGCTTCACTTCCAGACTTAATGGGGAGTTTCCATTTGAAGTCTCTTTAGTTTTTTTTATGGCTTTGCTGCAAAAGTCCTGAGGCTTTCTGTTCTTAATTGGTGCCAAAGGCCCCACATTAAAGCGCATTAAAAGGAAGGTGGAGACAAGATTTCGGTCTCAAAGTCGGTAGAGCCCGATTGGACAGAAGATATTGTTGCAGGGGGACCTGCACAGAGATATGTATTTAACCCACTTAGCCCTGTTCAGACCAGTGACGACTGCCTCCTGAGTCAGGTGAGTAAAGCATGGATGGATGTTTTCTCTTCACAATGTTGGGATTGATAAAAAATCTTTTGGACCTATAAATTCTGTATTAATCTGCATTTAGAGCATCAGTTTGCACAGCAGTTTCACCTGAAGACACATTGTAGGCAAAATATGCAGGTGATAGTCTGTATTCTAAAAACAGTGTAAAACAATTTGAACGTGTGGATCAAGACGTTACCAGCATATCTTTGAATAAATTACATTTCACATCCACACATTTAACTAAGATTTATTTAGTTTGAAATATGCCTTTTTCCTCAAAATCGACTTTCCCTCACGATTGCAGGGGTTCAAGATGATTTCTTCATCATGTTTGGCGGGGGCACTCTTCTGTCTCCTGCTTCTCCCAGGTCAGTTCTGATTCTTTAACTTCACAGCTTCACATTTTAAAAACAATAAAAAAAAAATCAACATGCACCAATTTTCATCCTCTTTCAGGTCTGCTGGAGGCCAAATCTTTGCTGAATGCCATAAAGCAGGAAGGTAACTTAAGAAGGAATAATATTTGAACCTTCATGCAGCAGTGCTTTTAACTCTTTTTGAAGGACTCTGCTTCATTTCCTCTTCTAACAGAGATGGTCCCTGCCGGTGATGTCAGCATCGATGCAGAAAAAGCAAATGACTTTCTGACTCGCTCCAGACCGAAGCGCAATGTGGATCCCCGGTGGTACAGAGGAAACCCAGACTTCCAGGCTTACTACAAATACTACAGCAGCATTGGACACACCGAGGGGGTAAGAAACACTTCAGGCTTCCTGCTGTGATGCAATAAATAAAAAATACCTACATCCAAGTTTAACGTGATATTCACCGTCTGTACTTTGCTCTTTAAAAGACTTAATGTTGTAACCCAAAACTGGAACGACTAACCCTTGCAGACCAGCAAAGTTCATTCAGATTTTAGTTGGGAAGGATGTTAAATTTAAATCTCAACCCAAGTTCCAGTTGTTAGAAATCACAACTAGTATCATGATGATCTGCCATATATTTAAAAAGATCATTTTGAGCGTCTTTAAGGTCACAGCAGCGGGTCATGATTTTGGGATTCAAATCAGATTGTGCTTTTTGGCTGCAGTCTTGCCCGTGCCCATCATAACTGGCATTTACAATACAGAAATTTCACATTGGTCAGATTGTAACTTCACCTGAGGCAGCTTTGTGATTTGCAGTATCACGCTAAATAAACTTTTTCCACCTCTCAGCTCTACGAGATCGACAAGCTGCGGATGCTCTACCAGCAGATGAGGTACCTGGAGCACACCTACGGTCCTGATGCGTCCTATTTCCAGAGCAAATTGGGAGTGCCTATGATCATGTGTGACCCGGCCACAGACAAGAAGTGCAAAGTTGTTCCTCCTACTCCTCCTCCACTTTCGATGAAAGGGGTCCCAAAACCCACGGACGACCCCCCTCTTCCTGCTGCTCCAGTCGCTTCCCAGGCTGATGTGCTCTATCTGTGTAACCAAAAGGACCCCCTCTGCAAGCCTCACATTGTCTACATGCCCACAGGTGCTGTACCTGTGCTCTGTGACCCTCGGTACCACCCCCACTGCACCCCCCAGAAGGCCCCACCAGCTCCTGTGCTCCTGCCTCAACGACCTCCTCCCCCTCCTCCTAAGAAGTCTGGCCCACCTCCACCTCCCCCAATTTTTGTCAAGAAGTCTCCCCCAGCTCCCATCCGCTCCTTTAAGGGCATGGAGTACGATTGTGACCCCTACTGGGACCCCGACTGCCTAATTGACCACCCGCCCAGGCCCATGAAGGGGAAGGTTGTGGTCCCCCCACCACCACCGCCTCCAGTGGAGGAGGAAGAGGAAGAACATGTGGAGGAGCCAGCACCTCCTGCACCCATTGCGAAGAAAGTAACCCACTACCCTTACCCTTACTACTATCAGCACCCTTTACCCTACAACCCCAGGGATGATCTGTACGATCCAGCCCGCTTCCAGTACCCACAGCCTGCTGATGCTGCTGACCAGCCTGCAGAGGACAGCCAGTAAAACAAAAACAGACTATGAAAACATCCAAGTTGCACAATTTCACATCTTTTAAATGTAATGTCAACGAAAGCAACATGTATCGGTGCATTATAAGATGCGACGTAATTAAATTGATGGCTTAACGTGTAACTGTCAGTATGTGAAAAAGCAGTTTCTGACGAGAATAAATTGTAACAAATCACTTTTTCCATCGGTGAGCAGCATTCTGAGCTGGAATATCGTTTTCTGAGAGGTGCAAGTAGACCGAAAGGAAAGCTTTGCTCCTCCCACTGCCACATGGCAGGTAAAATCACTTATAAAGTACCGCCATGCATGCTGGGAGGTCATTATGTCTGTTCTGCTGTACATTTAATAGCCAAATAAATGCTGACTCCTGTTATTTCCCTTACACTCTGGAGCAATAAGTCGCCCTGCAGTATGTTTCCTGTCTGTCTGTCCAAAACTTCTAAGGGCAATCAACCAGCAGGAACACACTTCAGAAAGGGATCTAACTGCGAACACTCGCAGCTACTGCCAATAAACCTCCAGCTAGGCAAGCTCCACGTAGCAGACACGCACGTGCTCATTTAAAAAGTGCAGATCGGACATTTTTGTGCTCCGTTAACAGAAGAGTCAAAGTCTCATAAAAAGAAAAGAAGAGAAAAAAAATCAGCGGATCATTTATTACATACAGGAACATGAAACAATAAAACAAACTCGGTAAAATAATAGAATGTTCATGTACAGTGGACTCACTGCTGTGCAGACCCACCAAAGAGCTGAGTGACTTTGTACATAGCATTTAACGATCGGTGCTTTTAGATACACTTGTGGTTGGAAATTTTTAACTGCTCTGAAAAGCTACGGTTGGCTTAAGAATAGCTTTTTAGCTAATCAAAGTACAAACAGACCAAAAAAAAAAACTAAAACAAAAAAAAAAAAACAGAGAAAAATAAACTGCGGTGCTCGTTTGTTTCTCTGCGTCGCTCAAAAGAAGAGTCCTCTCATCCTCCGGCCGATGCCCTGTCTGTCGTACAGGACGTTGAACTTGTTGATGAACTGGTTCATACTGTTGCAAGTCTTGGTGATAGTGCCTAAGTAGGCCATGAGGCCGACGTCATTACATTGCTGCGGGGTAAACAGGAACACTGTGTCAGAGGGGCCTCACTTTAACAACACTAGAACACAGTAACATTATCACAACGTGAGAGTACTTCATCTTAAATCAGGCCTTTTCCTGCACGGAGAACTTTGTCGGCCAAATGTGCACTTTATTTACCAGAGTTTAACACATATTTCTGTTTAATAAACGGCACAGAATTCTGTCAAAACTTTACCTTGGACTGATTGTGCTTACTGTTATCCGGATAAACCCTGTTTAATTATCCAAAATGTGTCTTAAAGATATCAAACAGAAGGGCCCATCTCTAAACTTAGTCCGGTTCAAACTAAACACATTAAATATTGATAACTATTCAGCAGATGCTACAGTTAGTTTAATGTACCGATGTGTAACGCCTGCATATCTAAACTCTGATAAATCTTATTCCTTTGTGGTTTGGAGCACCACTCACGAGCAAAATCTATTAAAAACCCATTAATGAAAATGACTGGGTGGCATCCTCCTTTAATACAATAAACATGGGCAACTGGTTTATGAGTTTTTTCCACATCTTGCTGCCATTATTTCTCACTATAGGAACAAATGCATATCAAGAAGATCAGCAAATACACTATTTAGCAAATTTGGAGTCAATTACATGTGAATGTGGAGAAAAAAAGTCTGTTTTTAGCAGCTACACTTGCAGCACATGATCTGCAAAGCGCTACGTGAGTCGGAGATAAATGAGAGGTGAGCTTTGTTCTTGGGATTGTATTTGTCTCCGTTTTTGGACCCAGCACTTCGCTGTGAACGTTTTATGTAACATGGGTAAAGAAGTAAACACACAGAGACTGCAGTACACTGTGTAAAAGTGACTACACAACCACCAGCTGGTACTGGCAAAAATAAATTCCCTTGCTAGATTCATTTCTTGTATGCTGGCAGTTAAAAAATAAATACAAAAGTAACTTGAAAAGTATTTGAAAGTGCATTTTATTTGCCATAAATAAAACTTGTTTGGCTGAATTCTGTAAACCGCAGGCCCTAAACTCTGTCCACTGAAACACTGTAGCTCCATCTTTACTCATCACATTTTAATACACTGATCCCTGAGTCTGCTCCGTGTGTCTCCCTGCCTGTGCACTGTCGCACTGTAACTATTTATTATTATATTTAAAAACCGTGACCAGAAAGTACCAAAGTTGGATTATTTCTTGTCTCATTTTCCAGCCTTGTTCTTTGCTGGCACTTCATTGAAAACACTAGCATACATTAAGGGTACGACATTTTTGTGTGCGAGTGTGTGAAGGAGCAACAAAGTTTACTCACATCATAGAAATCGGTTTTGAATTTTATGGTGCTGAGAACTGGCAGTCTGTGGCACAGGGCGTTTGCTTCTCGAAGGATCTCGTGGTTAAATGGCACCTCTCCTGTGAGAAATAAACAAGAGCGTGCAAAAAAAATGGTGAGTTAAGTTAATGCTGTCAAGAAACTGTCAAACAGAAGCTTGTAATTACAGAGGCGTGTTTGAGAGGCCTCCTTCGACGGTTTCAAAAAAAATGACGGAGAGGAAACATCTCATTTAAAAACATCTGCTTTCCTGATTTATTTTCACATTCTTCGCTCTCACTCCATCATTAAATGACCCTCTCACCTGCTTCCACGGCTTTGACGTACTCTAGAATGATCTTCACTCGGCTGTGGAGCATCTTTATCGCACTGTGCTGTGCTATAAGGTGTTCAGCAACTAACGCAGAAGAAAGACACAAAGCATCACAGTTAAACCTCGATTCGATACGATGGACAACTTGTTATGCCTCAGCTAGAGACATTTTAATAATTCTTTCCTCATTAGTAAGTCTAGGTTTACATTGTTATGCACCGTAAATTAAAAATGGTCCAGAGGTGCACGAGAAGATGATCTTAAACTAGAGACTGGCCAAATGAAATCATACAGGTTTTTTATTTTTTTTTATAGGGCTGTTATCAGAATTGATTACACTGATCATCTCCATTTGTACGCTGTAGTTTTTGTAAGAAGTGGCCCAAATCTGTCTATAATTTCTTCTAACCTAACTTCACTCTACTATTATCTTACAAGCACCAGCAAGAAAAGCTATTTCTTTCATAATTCTTGACAAGCTGGAGATAGATTAAGGGCTGATTTACCACCTTTTATGGCTTATTGTAAAATAAACAATGCCTAATTAGAAACAGTTTATGACTATGATTGGTGTGCAGCTGCCAAGATAGTGGTACATGCACTCATAGTTCTTCGGGTAAGGGCATTAGCATTAGCCTGTCTTGCCTGTTGAGTTTTCTCCAGTGCCGGTGGCTGTCATACGCGCTACATGGTCAACACCAATTCTCTCTGCTTCCTCTGTGGCCAGCGTGTACGTCAGCTCAGCAAATAACATGGTGGCCTGGAAAGAAAAAGAAAAAAAAAACTGAACTGAATTATTTGTGTCACATCAGGTTATCTCTGAACTACATAACAGTGGAAGGACACGCTACCTCGCCATTGATGATGTCAATCACAGATTCATAAACGCTAACAGGAAGCTGTGGGACAAAATTAGACTACAATTAGAGCAGATGTGTTTGTGTTCCTCCCTGTACTGCTGTCATTATTCCAGTAGAAACGCAGGTAAACTCACGTCGGTGTGTTTGGTCATTGGGTTGAGCTTGAGGAAAAGAGGGCTCTCGATGATCTCGCACACCTGCCGGAGAGGAGAGAAGTGAGAGTGAGCAAATGCACACAATCTGAAATATCAGATATCAATCATTTGTGTGCAGATTCTGCAGCAGGAAAAAAAGCATGTCATTTATGTGCAATACAACTGGAGTCAATGTGTAAAAAAATAAATACAAAAAAGAATAGCTGACAAAATATGTTAGAGTCAATGCTATATTAAAGCTACTGATCTGTTACTACTGTCATAATAAATTTTGGAGCTTGTATATCAAGAAATGTTCATACAGTGTTTGGAGAATTACTGTTTGAAGTTGCTCTTTGACACACGAGGAACAGAAGATGAAATTCAGACCTGTTCTGAGTTCTGAGGTGGGGGAACTGCCTATGTACAGCATGCAGGAGGCGGGACAAAGAACATCCGCTCTCTAGCTGTGAATTATTCAGAATGTTACCTGTACTATTCTCACATCAGTGCAAAACAGCACAACTGGATGTCACAAACTTTCTACTGGGAGCTTTGCAGGTTAAAGGCTGTGTCCAGTCGTACTGCGTCCATCACCAGCCTTCTCACATGCACCCCCGTCATGTTTAGAAATGTTCAGGGGCACAGCGCATGTATCAAAACAGCAGCATCCTACCACCTGTCAGTGGGCCTACCTGCTTGTGAATGTGGATATCCGACTGGTCTGGAGGACCACCCGTGGTGTACCAGCCCAAGAACTCCATGTCTTTGAAGACCTGTTTGACTGACAGACCAGAAAACTATTAAAAAAAATATATCTGACTTGATTTACTAATAATAAATAAATCTGAGTGGGAGACCACAGCCATCCACCAAGAATAGTTTCATCAAAATCTTCCGCTGCTCATGCTCTGCTTTTACCAAGGTTATTAAAGTGAGCTAAAACAATATTGTTAACTAATAAGACTTAATAAAATTAAATAAAAAAATATAGATGAAATGTCCCTGATTTCAGTCTTTGTCGGTTTAGTAAAAACTGTCACCAAAACCTGCCTGACGAGGCTTTGCTGCAAATCTTTATTGAGACTCGGGAGATCTACAAGCCTGTGGGTCAGCTGCCTTTGCAAAGAGTTGTGTTTTTATTGAAACACCCGTTCTGATTTTCTGGAAACTTACAGAAACTGAACTGACTTGAAAAAACAAAACCTCAAAACTAAATAAAAAAAAAAAAAAAAAAAAAATTAGAAAATGTAAAACTATGAACAGAGTTTTGGTCGTTTTTATGTAATTTTGAGCTTTGAGGACTTCTGAGTAATCAGAAATAATTTACTTATGAATGACTCAACCGCTGGATCCAATGCTGCCATCTCTTGGTCAAGTATTAGAAACCTCCCATCATGTTTTACTCACTGCACAGCCAGACACATTAACAATGTATCTGTACTCTTTGGCAACTAAAATATAGAACTCTCAGACTCAGAGACTACCGATTATCATTCTGACCTTCAAGACTTATCAGCTGTATTGTTTATTCATTACAGAGCACGGAAACAAAATATCTCAAATTAATAAAGCAAGAAAGGACAAAACTAAAGTTTACAAAAACAAATCAGGACAAGCTGATCTGTGAACTGATCTCTTGGATGATGTTTATACCAGTGTTGCTAATTTTAGGACCTTCCTGCAGACCAGAACTCTAGCTGCCAGGACTTTCAGGTCAGATGGTGGCAACATGCCAAACAACTGAGTCATGAAAGAAGATAGATACACAAATAGATGTATTCTTGTCCTCGTCACTTGAACAAAGCTTACATTGTTCCTCCTTGGTGTAGTAGTACTCTTTGTCAATGTGCACTTTGTCATCTATGGTGTGAGACAGCAGCTCAAAGGAGTTCATCACCTCGATGTTTCTACCTTCCTGTTTCCCAATCAGCGCTCCAATCACTGAGCAGAGAGAAAAACACAACAACACAAGCTTATCTCTGACATTTTTATTGCAGTAACACTCAGTATGTAAATATGCGACGGGGTATGGTGTTGTTTGGTCGTACATACCCTGCATTGGTCGGCCCTCCTGCGAGCGGATGCGTATCCAGTGGTCAGATATGTTGAGGATAACCAGAGGGTGTAAGGCCACAGAAACGCTCCCAGTGACCCCTGAGGCCATGACACTGGGGCTGGCTACAGTCACACGCAGACACAAACAAGATGGGCATTAGCAATTTGGTAACTACAATGTACAAAAGTCAAAGGATTCATTAACTGGAAGCACTTTATCAAATCCAAACAAATACTGAAAAACCAGACAAAAGCGAGAGCGATACAGGCCCATCATATGAAAACTTCATTGCTGGAAAGTTAGTAATAATAGACCGGCCATTTTACCTTTTCAGTATTAGTCCTAACCATACTGCATGTAAATATGAAACTAAAGAATATCAGCAGATACAGCAACAGCTGATATGTTCCACTACCTAAAACAATCCAGTATGTGCCAGTATGTGCGAAGGATGCACATATAACATATAAATAATACATGAAGGACAAAATAATAATAGACATAACTCTATAGGTAAATATTTACACACAGATTTGAGTTGCTGACGTGAATTTCTTATTTATTATAATTTTTTGAGACACAAAGTAATAATCTGTCACTTAGCTTCAGAGCCAGTCAACACTGCATAAACTGTTTTCTTTACATTCAAAATAAGTGACTGGGTTTTCCCTTTCAGCATTACTCATCTGTTTAGTTTTGGCACAGCAGATGATTCTCAAGATCATTACCAAAATTAGTCTGAGTATATGTAATCATAAAAATAAACAAGTTACACAGATTCCTAACTGGACACCTGAGCAGGCAGAGCAATCAGTGATGTGCCCAAAGATGATATTATTTATAAAATTAAGAAAACCCGACTTCCCCGAATCTGAAGGATCTTCTTGTATTCGCCGGATTTGATGCATCTGTAACTATTCAGCCAGGGGTAGGCCTGTATATCAGCTAATGCTGATCTTACAGCTCTGTCACAGCATTTTAATCAAACCACACGTGATGTTTGCGTTTGGTTTCCATTACTGGTGCAAACTCCAGCAGGACAGCGGAGGAGACTGCCTCAAACATCCACAGTGATTAATGTATTGACAGATTCACAGAGCTCAGTACGTTAACCTGCTTATGTCAGCAAGCAAGCTCACTCCTCACGACCTCTAACGCCACAGAGTCGTGGCTTCCGGCCACTCGCAGCACACATAAACAAGATATACGCCAACCTGCGTGCAGGTTTGCGTTGGTGTGGTCAGAAATGATGAGATGAGGGATAAATACTTGCCTGCCCCATCCACTTCCATTCCTCCACCATTGCTGGTCGCCATCTTGTCCGGTAACCCGCGCAGGCGCAGTGGACTGTTCACTTAACGAACGTAAGGCGGCTCTTCGCGGGGCTGTTTCTGACAGGAACTTCGCCGCACATTCACGGTCATAAACCTGACGAGAGTTCACAGAAACGGAGACTGTTTGGACCGAGGTGTAATGTTGAGCGAAAATAAGCAGATTTGCTTTATGTACCAAGCGGCCGCTAGGTCCCACAGTCAGTAGACCAGTGTTTCCCGGGGATTGCTGATTCGGGCGCAACCCGTGTGCGTCCGCGTAGCGCTCCGTGTGTGAGGTTTGAGAGTTTTGTTTACAAAATGGATGAATTCAGAGGCTGCAATCTCGACTACTTTCCCGAAAACATTTTAATCGATGTACTCTCCTACCTGAGCATACGGGAGCTCGTCAGAGCCGGGAGGTAAGGGGATTTTAACTTTGCTGTCAGGGTTTTACTAGTTTTTCGGTGTTTAAAATAAAACTCTGGTTTTCCTTTGTTGTGCCTCCTGTCATGGGTTTCATTTTTAAATATATTTTTTTAATTGTGTTTTTAGGGTGTGTAAGAGATGGAGACGCCTTGTTAAAGACCAAAGATTGTGGAGAAATGTCGACCTGACTTCATGGAAAGGGGTAAGGCTGTTGCTGCCTGTGTGGCTTCATAATTTCTCTTTTCTCCTTGCTTGCAGGGCGGTGCTGATGTTTAGTCCGCTGATATATTATTTGTGGACAATAAAACAAGTAAACCCATAGAAATAACGTCCTTTTTTGATAAAGACAAAAGACTCAGTTTGACTCGAATCTTGTGACGCTTTGGACTCGGGTTTTAACTTTTCCACTCGCATCGAATCAGCACTGGCTCCAGCTGTGTCAGAAAATAAAAATACACCTGTCTCAAAATGGGCCCATATATACAGTTATGGTCAGAAGTTTAAAGATGTACAGCATACATCTTTAATGACTTTAAAAAAATAAGAACTGGGTGCACAAGTTTGAATTTATTTAGGATTTTCTCTAATCCACACCGGGTCAAAAGTATACATACTGGTTTTTAGGCATAGTCCACAAATTTTCAATAGGGTTGAGGTTCAGGAGCTTAACGTTAGCCTGCTTTATCCATTCCAAAAGCAGTTTTGATGTGTGCTTGGGATCATTGTCCTGTTGATACACCCAGTTGTATCTAAGGTGAGGTTGAAGAATTTTGAGGTAGTTCTCCAGCTTCATTATTCCACTTTGTGCAATGTAACAGTACTACTGTCAGCAAAACAGCCCCAGGGCATGCTCATTCCCCCACCATGCTTGACAGTTGGTACAGTGTGCTTAGGTTTGAAAGCTTCACCTTTACTCCTCCAAACAGTCTGCAATCTGCAATTCTCCTTCTTAGATCTTCACTGAGTTTCTTAAACTTTCCCATTGTTCTGAGTATTGGTCAATCCAATGAGAGCTGTCAAACAAATCCTTTTTATCCTGGCAAGGAGAAACTGCTAGTTGTAGTTAATCATGATCGCTAATGAGAAATTAACAGGCCTTGGCCTTGTTGACTTGAAAGACATTGCAGAACCTTGACTACCACTTACTGAAATGTTTAAGTAATTTTATGTATATATTTGAGCCGGTATATATCATTTTGACCCTGTGTGGATTAGAGAAAATCCCCAAATAAATTCAAACTTGTGCATCCAATTCTTATTTTTTAAAGTCATTAAAGATGTATGTTGTGCAATCATTCCACCCTGGAAAAAATACATTCAAATTAACATGACATTCATGCCTATGATGAATGTGTGTGAACTTCTGACCACAACTGTAGCTGAGTTAATGGGTCTGTGTTACATTACTTGACAGTCGTTCTTATTAACCCTCCACTTATATTTTCTTGTGGCAAGTATGTGTTTTCTGTTGTATCTGTTTTAGTTTCTTAAAGAGTGAATAATATTGTGTATTTCTTTTTAAAGCTCCATGTAAAGCACTTCTAAATGCATTTTGTGTGTGACATGTGCTCTACAAATAAACTACAAGCATCTTTTGATAACATGGCTTGTGTGTTTGTGCAGTTATTGACAGTTACTGTTTCTCTCTCTCAACACACACGCATTCATGGACCGTCCACTGTGTGTTAGGTGACATCCCGCATCCTTTGGGTCCTGCTGCGTCAGTACCTGGGTTGCGGACTAAGGTGCCTTCGCTTGCGTGGTTTGCTGCTCTCCGCACGTGGCGGAACCTTTCTCTCTGAGTCTTGGCTCAAAGCTTTGTCCACAAAATGCCCTCGGCTGAGTAAGCTCTATCTTCTGCATGCAGACCTAAGAAGCCTACTGAGTTGCCAGATCCTACCTCCATCTTTGCAGGTGCTGGAGCTGCGTGGTTGCGAGCTGCCTCGTGGCTTCTTCACTCAGACCCTGCCCACTTCATCAGCTAGCCCCCAAGAAAGAGCAGAACCCACATCCAGTGTTGGTGTTCTACCAAAAGGAAGGGACCAGAAAGGAAAAGGGGCTAGCTCTCCTTCAGGGATTGGTATTGAAAGGTTAGTCCTTAACAATGTGCCCTCTTTCACAGACCAGCACCTGCAGAGTCTGACATCATGGGGGAGGCTCCGTCGACTGGAGCTACGTGACACCTTTCGTGTAACAGCTAACGGGCTTAGAAGCTGTGCTGCCAAAGATGGTGTCTGTGGTGTAGAAGGGCTTTCCAGGCTCAAGTTTCTGGAAATAGGCATTACAGGGCGGCAGGGCTACCAGTTACAGATGGCCTCACTTGGCTTGGGGGCAGGATGGCTTGGACTGGAGGAGCTGAGTCTTGGTGGAAAGGAGGTGGGGCCAGGTTTGCTCTGCGCCAGCCGTCTGAAGGACCTGAAACGTCTGCGCCTGTGGGACTGCACACTCAGCGAGCTGCAGATAGCCCGGAGCTGCAGGATGCTCCGTGGACTCCGCCAGCTGGAGTTTGTGGACGTCAGGTTCCAGCCTCGTCAGAATCCACCAGCAGTGGAGGGGGAGGGAGAGGGTGGTGAGGTAGAAGAGCAAGACAGAGAGGAAGCTGCAGGTGCAGATAGCAGCAACGATGAAAACAAGACAGTGGATGTGAACGATCCTATTCTAAGTTTGCGTCGCTCACTTGCTGTCCTGCTGCCATCCTGCACGCTGGTGTTTACCAACTGCTCTGTTCAGAATAATGAAGACTGAATGAAGTCTCTGGCTGCTGTATACAAGTGGCCTACTTGGGATTAAAAAAACCTCTGTCACGTAGGCTTTTAGATAATGTTGATATAACTAGAACCAGATTCTGAATACTTTGTTGAAATAAAGAAAAGTAATTTTAAAATTAGGATCACATTTTCAGAGTTCTTGACAAAAGAATTCAAAAAATCAGAGAAACGTACTGTGTATTAATGGAGCAGTCTACTCACAATGATCCATATTTGTTATTTTTTTGGCTTTTAGAATGAAGTTACAAAAAAACTGAATAGCTGTACACAAAAATCTATTCAAGTATTTTAGTATTAAGTGAAAAATAATAGTAATGAAGGAATTCCTCAACATAATTTCTCATAATTACTTTTGGGGATTTCAGTAGTTAGAAGAGGGTCACAATTCTCAACAGTGCAAGAACAATAACATTTTTTTTTTGCCCTTTTATTTAGATTTTCACAGCATATGTTCAAAATGTTACTCCTTGATTAAAGCTTTCTTAGAAGTGAGATATATATATATATATTGTGATATAGTGTTTTCTGAAAAATCCAATTAGTAACTGTTAGGTCAAACTTCCAAACTTGACTGTCTATTGTTGGCAAATCAAATTACTTCATCACATTGATGCAAACATCATGAAAACTGTCTTTTTCATCGGTTTGTAAGGTTGCCTCAGGCTGAGGCTACAACATCATGAAAGTTCAGAAAGAAAAATCTTTGATCGAAGACACAGATTATCTTGCCATGAAGGATATATCATCATATCCTACTATACCCAGTGTCTTTGAGGTAAGTCAGTGGGAAGTCTCCTGGAAAAATTTGTCTTTAGTACTTTGACTCTCTAACAATATTAAAGAAAATGCAGGACAGTTACTGTTAGACTGTAAAGAAATAAGCAGGTGTCGGCTACAAAGATACAGTGAAGCAGACTGCTTGCAATGATCCACCTGTTTCCTGTTGCTTTACCGCTTCTCAACAACCTATACTGTCAGAGAACATATATTTTACTCCAGGTGTTTGATGCACAGGATATCGTTGGGTTTTGCATATGTGATTTTTAGGAATTGTGAAAAACAAAGAAATGCTCGGCATGAATGTCTGTTGTCTCAATTTTTTGGAAAAAAACATGGAAGATCTGTGTCATTACACTGAAGTGTGTTGCATTTAAAGCAACCATTTAGTGAAGGTTAATCTTGTAAAGGACACATTGTTTTGAATAAACCTATTTTGATAAACCCAGAATTTGTGTTTGAATGCAAATATATATCGACTGCACCTTTACAGATGTTGTTTTGACTGATTGATTTTTCATGAAACTGCACATAGCATTTCATAAAAACAGCTTCATTAAATTTATTTAATATATGATTCCTTTATAATTCATTTAATATATGATTCAATATGAGGATAAGCGGAAATTGCAAACTGATTGTCAGGCTCATGCACACCGCTGTGTCCTAACACAGATTTATAACATGAAATGTGGTGCTGCACAGGAGTTCTGCAAAGTGGAAAAACAAGAATTTAAATACATTTCACACTCCTAAACAAGTAGTTGAATAGTACACAAACAGTATAATCAAAATATAAAGTTTCTGAATTAAATGTACTTATGAGATCATCATTTTGGACTCAATATGTGTATCATATACAGTATGTCTTGCAGCTGGAAATTATTTTAGTAACATGCTGCTGGTTCTCGGAGCTGGGCTCGGCTCCTTAGTTTCAGTGGAAGGAACTCTTAATGCTTCATCATACCAAGACATTTTGGACAATTCATGCTCCCAACTTTGTGTGAACAGTTTGGGGATGGCCCCTTCCTGTTCCGACATGACTGCACACCACTGCACAAAGCAAGAACTTGACTGGCCCACAGAGTCAAACCTGACCTCATCCCGATTGAACACCTTTGGGATCAATTACAGCAGAGACTGTGAGCCAGGCCTTCTTGTCCAACATCAGTGTCTGACCTCACAAATTTGCTTCTGGAAGAATGGTCAAAAATTCGCATAAAGACTAAACCTCGTCGGACGCCTTCCCAGAAGAGTTGAAGCTGTTATAGCTCCAAAGGGTGAGCCAACATCATATTAAACCCTATGGGTTAGGAATGGGATGTCACTCAAATTCATATGCGTGTGAAGGGACACGAATAGATACATTTGGCAATATAGTGTAGCATTGGGGACAAACAGTAAATTAGTAAAATAGCATAGGAGTAGGGGGTGTCATAAGATTGTAAAGGCACCTGTTCTGCCATTTCAGTGAGTGTGGGAAACATGTACAAGTCCCACAGATACAAAGTTTCCATCACTGCCTTGAATGCAAAAAGTAATAGCAATAATCTTATTTTTGTGTGCTCTAAGTTCTGATTAATGCTAAAGTAATACTGATCTTTATAAATGGTATTTAACAATTGTAATGTTGATAAGTGGTTATATAATAAATCCCAACAACTGCAGAATATTCTTGCTATTGTCCCTTTCCATAGATATATATACATAGATACCTCGTTGACTGGTTCGGCCCGCTGATGCGACGTAACTGTGTGTCCGCCATAT
>JAVDPK010002420.1:799333-837950 GCA_034780415.1 Cichlasoma orientale
CGTGGCCGAGCGGTCTAAGGCGCTGGATTAAGGCTCCAGTCTCTTCGGGGGCGTGGGTTCGAATCCCACCGCTGCCAAATATTTTGTCCTCACATTTTCTTCATGGAAGAAACGGTCCACATCTTACATTTCACTTTTTTTTTTATCGTGTGTGAAATTTTGCCCAAGTTATAAAACGGACAAGCTAACTTAAAGTGATACTTTTAACTGAAAGCGCAGATAAAACGAAAGCGTACTGGAAATTAACCATTATCGTTGAAATAATTTGGAGCACCAGCGGTTTCGTTGCTGATTGAGTTACTCGAAAACACAAATTAGACACATTACCAGCAAACGTCAAGGTTTGAATATACCGTGCAGTTTCAAACCGCTAGGGAGCGATAAATAATGTGTTCAATATGTGTACTTATAGGCTAAGGTGCACAAAATTCAGTAGCTGTATGCTTAGCTGAATATCATAACGTTCATGAACAATGGAGACAGAACACCAACCACTGCCCTTTTAAATCTGCCTAAACTAATAACAAATTAACCTTCCCAGACCCTTTTATTTTGGTATGAGAAGCGTCCTTTTATAGCTCTTCCGGTTCAACTGAAGCGGCTCGACTTTTCTTTTGACAGGATGGAAAGTTCTTCCGAGTCACACTTGCTTCGAACTTCACAAACCGTAAACAGAAGGCAGGTGCGCTCTGGTCGGATTTTACCCGATGTGTTGTCAGCATTATCGCTTTTAGTCACCAAATTCTAAGCCAACTACATCGGGGCATGGCTGGTTTACCACCTGGAGACCCGCAGCTGGTCTCAATGATCGTAAATCACTTAAAAACGCAGGGACTCTTTGACCAGTTCCGGAGGGACTGCCTGGCTGACGTTGATACAAAGGTAACCCATGAAAGCACGCTCATGGCGTATCCTCAGACAGTTTTAATGAGTGTTTAGTGTTTAGGGAAGTTTAGGGAACTATCTCTTGTGTTTTATCTGTGTGTTTGTTAGAGCTTTTTTGGCGTCTCAGCTTGGCTACAGAAGCTACCCACAACACATCTAGCTAAAGCCGGCTGTTCATTCATTTAATTTGGGGCTACAAAATGAGCGGTGGTCCATTTTGAGGAGAAAGCACAATTTACTGAGCAATTTACATTACATACCTAATAATTTAAATACAGCTTGGTGACTAGATATGGGCTTTTAAACTGAATTTAAAAAATCCTCCTCAACGACCTGAATGATCAGGTATATATAGGTCCCAGTATACATCTACACCTTTTTAATCACCTGTTCTTTTCAGCTTATATATGTACCTTCTTCTTCCTTTGGCTGCTCCCTTTAGGGGTCGCCACAGCCGATAATCTGCCTCCATCTCACCCAATCCCTAGCATTCTTTTCTATCATACCAACCCTCTGCATGTCCGCCTTTGCTGCATCCATGAATCTTCTCTGTGGTCTTCCTTTTTTCCTCCAGCCTGGCAGCTCCAAATTGAACATCCTTTGTCCAGTATATCCACTATCACTCTTCTGCACATGTCCAAACCATCTCAACCTCGCCTCTCTAATTTGTCTCCAAAACCGCTCAATCTGAGCTGTCCCTGTGTTATACTCATTTCTAATCTTGTCCATTCTGGCCGTTTCCATCTTCAACTCTGCCACCTCCATCTTTACCTCCTGTGTTTTTAACCAGTGCCACAGTCTCCAAACCATACATCATAGTAGGTCTCACTACCATCTTGTAAACCTTTCTTCACCCTTCCTGCTATCCTTCTGTTACAGTCACCCCTGACACTCATCTCCACCCTCCCTGCACCCTCTTCTTCACCTCTCGGATTTCAGCTTATATATGGATGATCTTTCTAAAATACTAAACAACCAGAATACTGGATGTGTGATAGGAGAGATCCTTGTTAATCATTTGATGCATGCTGAAGATGTTTGTTTTGTCTCAGCTTGCAGCAGCAGCTGCTCAGGGTGTCCTCAAGCTATAGTTTGCAGTATGATATTGAATTTAACCCCATAAAGTGTGTAATAATGAGTGTAATCAACTAAAGAGGACCAGAAGTAAGTTTTTCCCTCATTCTGTTTGGGAGATAAAGTTTTAAATGTTGTGACTAAATTTAGATTTTGGGTCACATCATCAGGAATGGTCTTTGTGATGATATGATAAGGATGTGCAGCATCAATGTTGTAAACTGTATGCTCAAGCAAATATAATAATGTTCCTGTCTTTCATGGTTTGCCGAGAATTTTTATATGCAAATTTATGTGCTGATTAATTGATTCCTGCTTCTGGAAACACTGGAACAATTGTTTATTCATTTTGTAAATGCAGCTGATTTCATTTTTGTGAGTCTTTTAATACTTTTTTGTTCTTTCATATTCAGATGGACTATAATTTCTGAATAAAATAAAGACCAGTTCAGTTCAATTCATATCTTAAACACCCCATATTTTCATACTATCCCAACAGAGCACTTTACTCTCAGAGTGCAGACTTACCTGTGGTTCCTAGAGTTTCTAAAAATAGAATAAGAGGCAGAGGCTTCAGCTATCAGGTTCTGCTCATGTGAAACCATTTCCAGTTTAAGAGACAGATGCCTACTTTCTCTACTTTTAAGATTAGGTTAAAACTTTACTTTTTTGATAAAGCTTATAGATAGGCGTGACCCTGAGCCATGCATTAGTTATGCTTCTATAGGCTCAGTCTGCTGCGGGACTTCCTATGATGAACTGAGCATTTCTTCTCTACTGCTGCCATTGCTAAATTAAAGACAGTTTTGTCACTAAAGGACTCACAATTATCCATGCCTTTATCACACTCAATGCTGCCTTTTAAGATTAGCTTTATTTTGTTTTCAGCATTTAATTGGCATATACAGTAATGTTTGTGTGTGTGTGTGGGGACATTCATAATGCAAACATTAAAATCTTTTACAGCCAGCCTACCTGAATTTGAAACAACGAGTGGACAACTTTGTCTCCAATCACCTGTCAAATCACACATGGAGCCCTCATTTGAACAAAAACCAGCTGAGAAACAACATCAGACAGCTTGTCCTGCAGTAAGTGAGAAGCAGTTTTACTTCTCTTCCTGTATGTTGACGTTACCCAAACTTACAGCAAACTGTGTCTCTTAGATCTGGGATGCTGGAACAGGGAGTGGACAGGATTGTGGCCCAGGTGGTGGATCCCAAAATCAACCACATCTTTAGGCCGCAGGTGGAGAGAGTCGTCCGTGAATTTCTGTCACCTGGCAGCTGCTCTGAGGAGCCACCGGTCCCTCTGCCTTTAACAGAGACCAAACCAGAAAGCAGCATTCCTGAGCAGGGTACACAGCATTTCGTGATTTTGATCATTTGCATATGCCATGCTTGATTGTATGTCATTCTGACTTTGATTACTGAGGAAAGATGATTCTTTTTTCCTCTTCATAAGAAAGTCAGGATGCAGGGGTCAGCCTTTGGCTGGTGTCTACTGAACTCTTGGACTCTACTAGAGTAGTTTTGCATGATTCACAGTTCAAAAATCTGTATTTCTCTTATACTGGACCTTTTGTGCTACCCCTCAGTTCACCTTTCTGAATTAAGAATGGCTGTCTCGCGGATGAGTGGGGCTTCTCCACTCACAGGAGAGCTGAGTGCATGACCTCAATAACCTGAACATTAGAAATTTTGTGCATGCTTAATATGAACATCCACCTTTGTAGCTGTATAAATATGACAGAGACACGTGACACTTGGTATTTCATGTTCACAGCCTCAACATCGACGCCAACTACCACTGCTGCCATCAACGCCATGTCCATCCTGGACACCATAACTTCTCTCAACCAGGAAGCTAGCGTCAGAGCCAGCTCAGCAACCGAGAAAGTACGTAGAAGCCAAGCTGCTGATGAGTCCATGCAGCTGGTGGTGGAGGAGAGTGAGCAGGACATGAGTGTCATTGAGGAAGGTGAGAGTTACCAAGAGGGAAAGCCACTGGACGAGGCAGAGGAAGTAAAACTATCAGCAGAGGTTCAGGCATTAGAAGTGAAGACAGAGGAAACGCAGGAACAGATGGAACTGGGAAAAGAGGGGTTAAAGGAGGATGTGAAAACGGAAGAGGAGGAGTCAGGAGCTCAGGAGCAGACAGAGGAAGAGAAAGACAAAACTGCAAGCAAAATCAGTGGAAAACCCTCAGAAGAGAAACAGGATGATGATCTGCTGAAATCTACAAGCAAGGCTAAACAGAAAGCCAGAGAGAGGATAAAAGAAGGTGAGCTGCAGCATCCTTTGTTTTTGTATTTATTTAACATTACCTGCTTCACATTACTGATAAAGCCATTTGTCACAGTGAAGGAATTTATCTGCATTTTCTTATGGTGGACGTGACTTCAAACTAAAAGTACTTCACACAACAAAAATGTATTAATGTCATGATTGGGTGCTTCAACTATGAGTATGTGCATCAACTGAGAATCCTTAATCTAATTTAATCTAAAAGATATTCAGGTTTCTATTGTACTTCATTACCTTATCTGACCTTACATGTAGGGGGTTAGGGTTAGAAAACGAAGTTTAAAACCTTGAAGTACCTTTTGTCTTGCAGAATACTCTTTGGAGGATTCTGACCTGGACGGCCTGAGCGACATCACAGTGAGCTCTGTCCACACCAGCGATCTGTCGTCATTTGAGGGGGAAAGTGAAGACGAGCAGCAGCTGTCTGATTCTTCTGAAGAGGGCGAACTTCCACCAGATGGTCTCTGCCAGCAGCAAGCTTTCTATTCCTGCTTAAGTTTTTGAGTAACATCACCATCACAGCATTAGTTGGAGCACTTAAAATATATATTTTTTTGTTTGTGCTCATGTTTTTTTTTGTTTTCTCCTAGATGAAGGTGAAAGGGTAGAAAAGAAACACAGTGCTGGCGACACAGGAGATGAAGACAGGGAGCGGAAACCTCGTCGCAAGGCCTATGTTCACAAACCCTTCCTCTACTCCCGTTACTATAGCGACTCAGATGATGAGATCACTGTGGAAGAACGTCGGAGATCTGCGGTGAGCCGTATACATGTTAACATGTAAAACTCTTTGCAGCTAAATGAAAAGCTTAGATTGAAGGACAGTTATAGAACACATTATGATGATTTAATGTGGCACATGTTGTCATTTAAATACATTTGTTTAACAAACTGTGGTTCTTCCAGGCAAAGGACAAAGAGGAGCGACTGCTCAAGAGACAACAGAACAGAGAGCGAATGGAAGAGAAGCGTAAACAGAAAGCAGCGCAGGCTGAAGAACAAGGTTTTACTGTCTGCTGTCAGTGCTTACGCTGTTGTGGTGCTTCAGTGTTTCTTCATCTTGTCTATTCCATTGTTTTAGTTCAGTGTATTTTAGTGTGTTTTAGTCCCGCTGCATGCTACAGTCATTTGAAAAAAGTTTTCACAGGGCTCTATGCAGTCCTGTGGAAAAAATAAAGTTCACTCTTACCGCTTCCATAGAAATTAAGGGAGTAAGTAGCAGCCGGGTGCTGGTAATCAATGCACTTGATTGATTTATCATCAGCAAGTGTGACCACTGATATAAAAGTAGATGTTTTAGCAGTTTGCTGGTTTGGAGCATTTAGGTGCATGCTAGCACAAGCATTCCAGGAGTGGATGTCCCAACAGATTCATCCTAAGGTCAGGCTGTGCAATGCTCAGAGAAACTGTAAAAAACCCCAAGAGCAAAGTTCATGAAGGTTCAGTTAGAAAAAGACTGAATAAGAATGACGTGTTTGGAAGGGTTGCCAGGAGAAAGCCTCTTCTCTCTCAACCACAGGAAAATTCAGACCTCAGTCTGGTTGAAATCCTGTGGCAGGACCTTTAGAGATCTGTGCATAAATGAATGCCTGCAAACCTCAATGAACTGAAGCAATGCTGCAAAGAAGAGTGAGACCAAATTCCTCCAGAATGATGTGAGAGAAGTCATACAGAAAATGACTGCTTTAAAGTTATTGCTGCTGAACATGATTCTACAAGTTATTGAACCATGGAGTGGACTTAATTATTCAGCGGATGGGATACAGTCATATAAAAACTTTCTATTTTATTTTCCCCTTGATCTGTTTGGGATGATCCATTTTTTTCCCAACCTGTTCAGTTTTTTGGATGTTGTAGAAAAATAGAGGAATTTGTATTCATGTTCAAACTTTACATCACAAACTCTGTAACTTGTATTGTCATTCTCATTGCGATGACTTTGTAACCCCTGCATGACCTGTAAGGCCTAATGTCCCCCACAGATCACAAAAAACAAAAGAGTGGCGACTCCACTGCGCTCGAAGGCCCTGGAGCCAAAGAAGCCCGCAAAGAAAGGAAAGTTCTGGAGAAAAAAATGGCTCTCAACAGGAAGAGAAAACTAGACTCAAGGTGTGTGAAGCAGATGTTGATCACAAGCAAATATTTATTTTGTTCTTGTATTATACACTGAAATGCACATATTTATTTCACCATTTCAGGAAAGAGGGAGATGTTTCAAGCAAGAAGAAAGGAGACATGAGAGACATTTTAAAGAAGGCAGTATGTAAAAAGCTACCAAACTGATTTCAGGCAACAGGTTTTTTCATCATGGAGTGGTGAGTTGTAACTTTGTTTTTGTTTATTTTATTAAATAGGAAGTGAAATCTGCTGCCTCAAAGACCCCACAACATAAATTGATGAAAAATCTGTCCGAACCTGCGTGTTCTGAGGAGCGACACAGAGGGATGAGCATCTCGGAAGATTCCAGTGATACAAAGAAGATATCTGACAAAGGCAGAACGCACTCGTTCATACTGGAGCTGGAGCAAGGCTCCCAAGAGGCTCTCAGACAACGTTCAGTTGGGAAATTTGACCGTCTGTTTCACAAAGAACGCAAAGAGAAGGAACGCAGCTTGTCTGATGAACGTGCCAAGCTCAAACAGAAGCAGGAAAAAAAATCCGAGCATCAGGTGGATGAATCTCAGCAGAAGGAAGGCGCTGCTGTCAAAGTATCTTCCGAAGAGAAAGGTGAGAAGAAGCCCAAGATCAAAACTGAGAAGAAGGTGGCAGGAAGTATAAGAGAAGGAAAGGTGTGTGAAAGTGTTTCTGAGGAGGGAGGTTCTAAAGAACCAAAGAAGGTGAAGACTGTGGAGGCTGTCAAAGCGGAGAAGGATAAAAATAAGGACAAAGATAAGATCAAAGAAAAAGAAAAGGTCAAAGGAGAGAAAACTTTAGTTAAAAGTGATTTCAAGCAGCTGCTTCGCCCAGATTCTGCAGGTTCCTCTGAGGATCGATCCGACATGGAGCCTGAGTCAAACAGCAGCAAGAAGAAAGATAAACACTCCAAGGAAGTCATGAAAAAGCCAAAGAGCCACAGTGAGGACAGGCCAGGAGAAAAACCAAAATCTAAAAGTGATAGTAAAGACAGTGAGAAGGAAAAACCAAAAGCAGAACAAGACAGCCAGAAGTTAAACAAGTCTGAAAGTGATAAAGATCCAAAAAGGGTCAAGTCAACAGAAAAAGTAAAAATTTTAGAAAAGTCTAAATCAAAATCCAAAGAGGAGACGAAGACTCCATTGTTGTTAAAGACGGAGAAGAGAGTTCAGAGTCCGGAGGTCAAAAGTGCAGGAGGTGCATGCACCAGCAAACCTGAAGCAACAAAAGAGAAGAAAAAAGAGGGAAATGCAAAAGAGCAGAGCAAAGGTTCTGAAGAATCCTCACAGGAGAGATCAGACAAAAGTGCCAAGAAAAAGCTGGAGAAGAAGGATAAAGTTTCAGAAAAGAAAGATGAGAGTCAGGAAGAGAAAGTACCAAGAGAGGAGAAACTGGAAAAGTCGGATAAATTCTTTTCGGTTTCCTCTCTGACTCTTGAGACGGATGAGCCACCGAATAAACAACCTCTTCTTCAAGACACGAGCACAGACTCCGATCCCGTCACCACCACCGTCACCACGTTGTTCTCAGATGATACCTGCGATGCTTTAAGCGACATCACCCCTGAGCCGCCCGAGGGAGAGACGGAGTCACGCCTCTGCGAGATGCCAGCTGTGCCTGCAGAGGCTGACGCCCTGCTGACTCTTATGGACGTCTGCACGTCTGCAGAGGCAAGACTTCCACCTGAGAGCACTCGAGAGGACGTGGCATCGGAGATGGCGCTTCAGGATGCTGATATGAAGATGAAAGAGGCAGCTCTGACCCTGCTCTCCATGGATCCCGACAGCACAGTGTCCGCCAGCTTACTCTGCCAAGAAACAAGGGAGGAGTCAGTGGTTAATCCACCTGCCCTACATCCAATAGAGACCACTACAGCTGAAGAGGAGCAGCTTCTTCCTATGGAAGAGGAAACAGCTGCTGAAACCGAGTTTACAGCTGCTGAGCCATCACCAGTTGCATCTCAACAAACTGAGTTTGCTGATGAAAAATCAAACATCGCAGGTTTGTGGCAAAACACGTATTATTGGCTCTATAAGCAAGTCAGAATGAACCAAAGCTAAACGTGCATCTCTTTACAGATGAGTCAGAAAGCACAGAGGTAAACATGGACACTTCAAATGTTGAAACCTCTGAGACGTTGGCTCAACAGGTAAATACGTTCCACACCTGCAAAATAATTCTTTGTCATTTAAGATGAAAAAACATTTTCACCTTTTCCACCGATCAAAAATGTTTTCTAACAAAAGGATAATTTTTTCTCTAAGTTTTTAATTCTCAAATGTTTGTCTTTATCGTAGGAGGATGAGACCATTGCAGATGAGTGTAAAACTCCCTCAAATGAGGAGGAAGCTGAAAGTGCTGAAACTCTTCCTGAAATGCAGCCAGATGAGAACCCGGCAGTGCCGTTTGAAGAGGGTATGCTTTCTGATCTGTTATGTTAGCAAATCTAAATCTTCTTAGCTGTGTTCAGCTGTTGACTCACTCACTCCGTAGTGCACCATGTAGTGTGGGAGCCATTTGTAGTGCAATTTGAAATCTCAGCTGTAACTTTTATCCACTATGTAGTGTCTGACTGAAATAGCATTCATCACTGTATGAGTGGTGATATCTGTCTGTGGTCAGAAAATAAAGCCATTAGATATGGACCTAATGTAATGTCCTCATTAGACATCTCCTCCTCTGCCTGAGCAGCTGTGTTAATTAAAAAAAAAAAAGAAGCAAAAATAACGAAATGCAAACAGAACCATGTTTGATAATTTAGTAGGTTGTTTAAAGATTCATTAAGTAGCTGGATAGGTTGCTGCATGTGACCTATAACAGTGGAGCGACTGCTAAGGAAAAAAAAAGTTATTTTTTGTATTTGAATGATTTGAAGGTTTAGTAACACAGACTGCTGGCAGTTCATCTAATAGTCACAACCTGTGATCTGTCGATTTGCCAACAGTATCTGTATCGGTATCTCATGTGTTAGTGGGTTGTGTCCATATACATAAAATCAGTGTTTTCCCTTTTAAAAAGTAAGAAAGTCCATAGTCCACTCCGTTCATACCAAAGACCAAAGTTCGAGTCACGCACGTCACAGATTATTACACGTTGTATTATTATTATTATTTTTTTTTAGAAGATATTAATTCTTAATACAATAATTAGTTATGTATAGGTTATGTATAGAAAAAGACCACAGTTTGGATTAAAATACAACAGTTGCTTTTGTTGCTACTGAGACTGGGTTGTGTAGTTGCAGTAGAGGTCCCCATCATCCTTGTGCAGGTGGATAGAGTTCAGTTGAAGTATTTACAGTTGCACATGCACAGATTTGTGTCACACATTTTTCTTTTAAAAGCATTAAAAGCGATGTGTATTTATCCAAAAACAGCAGGGCTGTCGAGTCCTGGCCAGTGTTCTGTTATTTGTTGATGCAAAATTAGCAACTTTGCATCCAAACAGTGTGCAAAAGGTCTCAGTAGCTGGCGAGAGCATTATTTTGCAAATATTATAGTGGGTGAGTGAGCAAACAGTTTGAAAACAGCCCTTCCTGCTTCTTCCTTTCTAATGCAGCTCTAACATATTTTGTTTTACATCAGTGTCATAGCTTTTTTTTTTTTTTTTTTTTTTACTTTATAAATTTTCCAGCTGCTGCTCCTCTTGTGTCTGAAACAGAAGAGTCCGCAGGAAACACAGAGGAAAACACAGTGACTGTTGTTTCCAACACAGCTGAACAAGTTTCAGAAATTCCCAGTGAACCAGGTGAGTGCTGCAATAAGCTGCTGCAGAGAAGAATACAGTGGTGGGTTTGACTGACTATTAACTCTGCATCTTGTCATAAAGAACAACCAGAGCCAGATGATGCAGTCACAGAGACGAACCTCGAGGTGAGTAATGATTCAAAGTGCCCTGAAACAAATTTTAACTGTTTACTTTCTTACATTTTTGTGTGTTTTTATGTATGTACAACTCTGAGTCATCTCATTCCAACAATAGGCAGAGGAGGCAGAGGGTGAGGAGAATCAGGCCAAGATGGACGTAGATAACAGTGAGTCTGACAACATATAGTGAATATTAAAGATAAATTCATTAAAAACATTTTTCAAAGACAGCCCTTTTAACCACCTTCTTTTTTCCACCACTAGGTGAAGTTGAGAGTAAGACTGTTGAGGAAGAAAATGTCTCAGCAGAGAAAAGTGATCCGCAGACTGTAAGTGTTCAGCCTTTAGCCATGCTCACTTACCCATGTTACACGTTCTTAACTGTTTAATCACATCTGTTGGTTTAGATGGAAACCCGTGTTCCAGACAAGACTGAGGAGGCCAGAGAAGCTGAACCTGCATCTAAACTAGTGAAACAAATCAGTGAGTCAGCTGGCTTATTTGTAAAATTACTCACATTTATTGATTTTGCTCTTAGAGTTTACACTGCTGCTTCTAGTGTGATTAATGCCAGCAGAATAATGCTTTAAAGAGGATGAAATTTAGTTTTTACATGCTCAGTGCTCAATCCTTACTTCTCCATTACACACGTGGTCCTTTACACTTAATCTCAGTTGTTGCTGCTTGTTTTGAAATTTTCAGGTAATGTCTCCAGCACAGACAGCCAAGAAGATGAAAAGGGATCAGATCTGTCAGAAAAGGTAACTCCCAGCAGTTTTTTAAAGTTCAGCTCATAAATATGCAACAATGAATGTGATGCTAATGTACCCCACCCTCTGTGCCAACACTTGTGTGTTCTATAGGAGGAGAAAACGCAGGGAAGAGGAAGGCGGAAACGAAAGCTGTCCTGTCAGAAAGCTGCAGCAGTGACAGAATCTGGTAAAACAGCTGAGATTTGTTTCTGAACCAAATTTCAAAACATAAAGAAATTTGTTAGATTTTTGGAAAAAGTGATTTTGTAAAAAAAAAAAAAAAAAAAAGTTAGCTGAAGACACTGACTGGGTTAATGTAACCCTTTTAGTACAATCAGCAAATGTTAAGATGAACTGACTCCACTAAAGAGCGTCTTTCAGCAGGTCATGGGTAACTGCTCTGGTGTGAACTTTGTTGTATAATTGTCACAATCTAGTGAAATAATGTATTGATCGATGTTTCTTTAACACATCAGGTGAGGAGGTGAATGAAAAAGAAAGTAAAGAGCAGCTGCCTGCTGAGGTAAATATTCACTTCCTCTATCATAAATAATATACCTGAAAATCTGGTTCTTGATGTTCTTCTGAAATCTTTTTTTTTTTTTTTTTTTTTTTTTTTAAAAGTACACTAAACATGCATGTTTTTGCTTTGCTTTTCATCTCCAGGACACCGAGCAGGAGCAGGATGTAAAAACCCCTCGCAGGGGGCGATCGTCCAAAACCACAGAGGAGGCGACGAAAGACGAATCAAAAGAAGCGGAGAAGCCGGAGGAGACTCCGAGCCGCAGGAGGAGACGATCGGCAGCCAAAGAAGCCACAGCTGGTAAGCTGCTCGCTTTAAATTAGTGTTTATTGTTAAAATTGTCTGAAAATCAGAAAAAAAAAGCTGCATAGTGTATTTGACCTTTTAACACCCAAACTGAACACAGCTGAAAAAAGCTGATGCACTATAAGAGCTTCATCATATTCATCATATTCATTCATCATATGTCATAGATAATTAATGTTTCTTTAGCTTCATGGTTAAATGGGACCTACTATTATTTCCTTTATTTTCTGTCGCGTAGTAGTAGTAGTCAAATAATAGAAATAATGCAGCTGGAAATGAGCGTAATAACATTTCTAGTGAGCACAAGAAAATTTTTTCTATATTAGGTTGTTGAGGAATTTAGCTTTATATTGCAAAGAAACTATAAATGCTTTTAAAAGTGTTGTCGAGTATAAAATAATCTAAAACAAGTTTTTCTTTGATTTTGCTGATTTTTGTTTTGAACCTCAGATAATCCGAAGAAAGATGAAGAAAAAGTCGAGGAAAGTTCTGACCAAACCTCCAGACTCAAACCAGCAGAGACAGAAGAGGTGTGTGTGCAGAAATCTGTGTGTCTGTAATGTGTATCTGCTGAATTGTTACAGCTGCACTGCCTTTATTTCTCATGTGACATTGTTAGTTAGCTGTGATGTTTTTATGCCCTCTAAGGCAACAATAATTAAATATTTTGTTGCATACATTAAGAGTTTTTTGCTGCTGTTTCCTATTTTTAGAGAACTGAAGAGGAAAATGAACCAGTTAAAAGCGAGGTGAGTCTGCCATCTTCTGCTCCAGAGGACAGTGAAGGAGCCGCAAGCACAGACTGCAACGAGACTACTGACACCAGTAAGTTTGGTTTTCAAATCATATGTATGCAGCTTACTTCTTTCTTTTCATTCTTCAAACTCTTTGTACTTGTATAGAAACCCACTAGAAATTGACCAATAAGCTTACCTGAACTGCTCAAACATGTGTCGCTATGTGGACCCCATAATGGGCTGAACCTGAACGGCTTTTCATACCAAGAATTTACCAACTTAAGCAAGTGTGTTGAATGAATCTGATTTTTTTTTTTTTTTTTCTCTGAGAGGTTAAACAAGTTATTGTGCTGACCTTTGACACTTCTTCCTTAAATCCTTTTTATTGTTAATGACTGCAGAATTTGAAAAGGCTGGAAATGAGTGAGCTTTAAAATACTTTTTTAAAGCTACTTTTTTTCTGTGAATGAAAAAAAGGTTTGATCAATCATTGTTGCAGGTGAACCAGCGGTGGCGACAAAGGAATCAGAGGAAATGGAGGAATGTGTGGAGGTGAGATTACACTGCGGTCTGTACTTGCTCCCCTCCCAGTATACATTCACTACCTTTTAGTCGCCTTCATCTAAGTTGTGTTTTGTTTTATCCTGCAGGAAGCCAAGACTCCGGAGGAGGTGGTGCAGGACATCAGTGGACAGGAGCAAAGTGAGCCTGACAAAGACAGTGGTGAGAACGCACGCAGACTAATTGTGTATCTACCACAGTGATTCGTGCATTTTAAAAATGTAAGAACTGCTGGAATACTGGTTGATGCACAGGCAGATCTTCAGTTGAGTTTGCAGTCTTTGTGTCTCACACTTGTGTTTTTTTTTCAGGCTGTTCCCCCTCTGTGAGTCAGTCAGACGGTCACGAGGATGTGAAAGAGGAGCGCTGCAGTGAGAAAAAGACTGAAGACGTATGTTTAATGTTATGTATCTGCATACCTTACTTTTCATACTGACGCTGATGTTTGTGTAAGGACTTTTTACCTCAGTCTCACCTTTTAAACAGTTGCCAGTGTACATTCACTGACTTATTGAAACTCTCCCAAGGGTGGGGAAGAGCAACAGCAAGAGGACCAAGAGACGACTCCAAAGAGGTCTGGTCGGAGGGGGCGGCCATCGAAGGCAGCTGCTGCAGAGGATTCAGGTGAGGAGCTTTAAAATCTGATTTTAAATTGAGCCAAAAAACTCAGTGGTGCTAACATGATAGTAGGATATACAATTATTTCCCATCTCAGTGCTGTGGATGAGTGTTTTATACTCAGACCTTTTCTATCCATCTTATTATCTTTAGAACAACCGACCGACTTTTGATATGAAACCGATAATTTTTGCAAGACTGTCATCTTCCCCTCAGATAAAAAGGTCAAAAAAGCAGACGAGAAAGAAAGTGAGCAGAATGATGAAGAAGAGGAGGAGGAAGAAGGTGAGAAAGACGGAGAGGAGGAAAAAGAAACTGCAACTAGAGCCACAACACGGTTGGCATCTCGCCTGGAGGCTGAAAGGTAATTTAAATCCTATCTAATGGTTTAAGTTTCAGATTTCCAGTAACCCTGAAACACAGACAAACCTGCAAATAGGATAAAAACGAGCAATTATTATTTAATGCTGAGCAATAAAATTCACCTGAACTGGAAAACTGCTTCTCCAGTGTTCATGAATGAGCACTTGATTGTTTTGGAGCTGAATATTTGCACTCAGAAGGCATCACCGCTGTCACATCATATTAAATAAAATCAAGGGAGATTTAGTACTAAAGCAACAACCGCTGTTTTGTATTTTTCTTTTTACTGTTCCTCAGAAACAAGCCAAGTAAACCATCCACCCGGGCAAGTCGACAGAACGGTAAAGAGGAGACCACAGCTGGCACACGGTGAGCTTCAGCAGAGCTTCAGAGCTGCTGGCTGGTCGCCGCTCTGTGAAAAACATTTTTGCCAAAAGATTTCTTGGAATTTCAAGATGTTTTTCACTTATTAGCTCCTAAAATAAAAATAAGTCTGCAGAGCCTGAGCTGTGTTAAAGAAAAGCACATCAAACAGTGGTAATAAGACTTCAGTATGTAATTGAGTAATAAAATGATGATAATACTAATTTGTCCAAATTAGTATATGTTTAAGTTTCCAAATGAGGCATTATTTATGTAAATATGTGCCAATGTGCAAATGTTTCCAGAACAGAAATCTGAACCTGCATAAAACCAGATTTTTTTTTTTTTTTTTTTCCCCCCTCCTTCTGTCATGTTGACACGTTAGAGTTTTTGCAGCAAGGTTTTTGGATCTGTTTTTATTACTTCAATAATCTGAAAATGGAATCAGCGGCATGAAAAAGTCAATTTTTTTTCCCAAGTTTTCAGGAATAAAATGTTCTATAATTCAGATTATAGACAACAATTAAACGGGAACGTTTGATTTCTGGCTCAGCGTATTGGATAAATTGACCTTTTAATGATCGGCATTGTAAAAGTCCTCATTTATTTAGTGGAAAGTAGTATTTACTTATAAAATTTAATGGATATTTTAGCAATTTTTTTTACTCGTTATGGACACAATATAGCAAAAGAGATCCAAAACTGACCAGTGATTAAAAGAAAAACATGTTTTTAGTATTTTATTATAAATCCCGATGCCCCATCACCTAAACAAACAATAAAAAGGTGAACTGATGATCAATTAACATAATTTGCTGCATTATAAGAAACTTGGACATTTTGTGAGGGGAAAAAAAAAACATTATTTTTGATTTTATCACTGAAATTATAAATCAACTAATTATTTTAGTTTTAGATTATGAATTCAAAAGAAAATAGATCAACTTTAAAACCTTCATACAAAAGAACATTAATTTAGGGGCAAAATGATTGATTATATTTGTTAATGCAAAGTAATAAACTGAGCACTTGTTTAAACTCATTTTTAACACAATAAATTTTGTTTCTTAACATTTATGGATAATTTATTAGTGCCTGTGATTGACTTTAACACACCATCATTTACACTTTAAAATCAATGTAATCTAGTAGACTTCAAGTCCTGCTCCTAATTTAACCCTTTAGACTTAAACTGCTCAGTTTATGGATGCAGACTTCTCTTTACACGTTCCCTGCTGTTTTTCTTCTATTTTTAAATCTATTTCTAGCACTTTTTTTTTTAATCCAAAGCCTATGTGAACAAGCACCAGTGTTTCTACACGCATTAAATATTGCACCACCTTTCCCACATAACAATATATTTAACATGAACATGACTCTTCGACAAATGGACTGACACTTGCTCCTTGTTTTCCCCCTGCAGCGGGATGAGGGGCCAGGCGGCGGTAGCGGCAGCTGTGGCCAAAGGGGGCCGTAAGCGGGAGGCCAGCCCTCCTGCGGTGCGAACGCGGGGAGGACAGAAATCAGAGGAGCCGCCTTCCAAGAGAGCCAAACGCTAGGATGTTTGACAGCGGCGCAACGGTTTGCCCCAGCAGTGTTGTTTTTACACTCCATATTCAAAGAGCCTCTGCAGTCAGTTAGCACGTAAAGCTGTTTCTGCTCGGTTGGCTGCAGATATCGAAGAGCTCTGGATAGTATTATACACTCTCCTCTGATGGTTGAGTGTAAACCTGAGGATCTGTGTAAGAATCCCCCAGAATACCTTCTGCAGCTCTACACACATATGGTTTGGATCAGACTTCATATTTTGCCATTTATTCAGTAATGTCTGCTGAGTATTTCAGACCAATCAGAAGCCTAATGTGCAGCCAAGTTGTGCTTTGAGATAAAGAGGGTGAAGTCTGCAGAGGCCAGATTGTGTCTCATGCGCACACTTAGAAATCAGCCATTTGTGAATAAGTACATTTTCATTCTGTGAATGAAACGAGATGTTTTGCTCCCAGGTTTTTGTTTAAAAATGTAATATTTTTTATTTTATATTTCCCATTTAAATTGATAATGCCGTTAGTTAAAGACAGAACATGAAGTCTCTCGTGACATATTTTGCTGCAGACACAGTCCCGGTTTTTACTTACTAAATGGAGGCAGTCTGTTTTTTTTTATTTAGTTTTTTTTTTTTTTATTGTTACACGATTAGCTGTCAGTGTGTAATGTATTAATGTAAAGCAGGCATTTCAACCTTTTTTTTTTATTTTATTAAATAATCCATGAGAAATATATTTTTCTTGCATTTCATCATTTAAATTCATATTTTGTTCCCGTGCCACATTAAAAGCACTGCAAATCAATATTTTATCATCTTTGTCTTCTCAGGGTTGCAGTTAATCCACAGCTGATTAAAACGAACACTCACCTGGTTTCTTTTTTTAGTTGCAGCTTAGAAGATTTTTCTTTTTCCAAGAAACACGCAAAATATATCCACAAAAGGAAACCCAACCGCACAGCTCTACGCAGCAGTCTGTGTTTATGAAAGATAACACACAGCAGAATATACAGATTTTTATTAATTCACCCATATTATGTCTCAAACGTTATCTCCTCTCTTTCTTAAATGGATGTGCTGTCTGTGATGTGTAAATAGCCCAAGACGAGAACCAATGGCCTCAGAGAGGAGAAGAGGAGAGGACATTCCTGCCTGCTAATGGGGGATAAAACTGACAAACTCGGAGTGAAATATTCCACCATCATTAACATGTTAGGGGGCTCTAATCGCTGCACCTGAACCTCCGGGAGCCACAGCGGCAGAGAGAGAGAGAGAGGTTGCAGAAAGCTGAAATTCTCTGGTTGAAGTTTTCCAACCATTCCTGCAGATGGCTAAATTTGATTCCTTAAAGGTGTACCTCTCTCAGGTATTTCCTGGTGCTGCAATCCAAGCATTAAAATATTAGCCCAACGACCCTCCTTTAAAGGTTTGGATCAGCTTTCATTTAGCCACCAGGTCTGGCAGACAAACAGCGCTCCTTTCACTCTCCGATGCCACTGGAGCAACTTGAGACGTCATTTTATTATAGTCGTTTGCATTGTAGTCCAAAATCATTTTTGCGTTTGCTTAGCAGTTTTTGCTGCAGCTGAATATCAACTAAATATTTGAGGCGGATTTATAAGCATCAGGTTTTTGTTGATGACAGGGATGAAAAGCACGGACCTCACATTCAGAATAAGATTTTCAGAAAATAATCGTCCAGATCTACTGACTGAGCTGCTGCTGCATAAATCTGAGCAGATGTTGACCTGCTTTTTAGATGTTTTCAGTTTGCTGTACCTGCAGTACTTTTCCACATCCTGGGAGAACAGGAGTCTCGGTTCATAATCGCAAGTCAAGTTTGCCAAAGTGAATCCATAACTGCAGCAGATGGTTGGTGCTTGTTTCAGCTTCTGGCTTTGAGTGCGCTGTCAGGTGGTGTGAGATTAGAAATCATGTTAATTTCATCGTGTAACTCTAGTACAGGCGGCTTTGTTCACTAAACATTTCCAGATATGTTGCCTTCATCAGGCGAGTCCTTTAACATGCAATGCTGCATCAGAAATATAGAGAGGATATTTCTGTCATCATCTGTAGTTGGTTTTGCAAAAGACTGCATATTTATTCAGAGTTTGTTTTATTCTTTATTGTCAGGAACCGTGCACAAAATATTGATTTCATAACAGAAACAGATTTAGCTACTTCATTATTACCTTAGGGCAGAGGCACACAATACTGAAAAAAACAAACTATAAAATAAAAATGGATGCAATATAAAAAGAACTTTACTAGAAAACATACTATATTACAATAGCTTAAACAAATAGTTTAATAATTGATAATTGTGGTATTTTTCTTTATCATACAGGGGAGTTAAATGAATTTTTTTTTTTTAGTTATCGGAGTTCTGGTTACAGGAAAAATCATGTAATAAAAATTTAAAAACTGGTAGAGCTCGATATGTTTCATTCAACCTTCTACAACAAAATTTAGTGTGCAGTTTTTTTTTTGTTTTTTTTTTAACTTGAATCCATCCGTGGTTAAAAAGACAAAAACACAAACCAGCTCTGAACAATCAGCTGCTAAATAACTTTAACAATTAACAGGTTTAAAAAGTGCAACAATTTTATTCATTCATTCAAGTTTAAAGTGAATCTCTACTTTATTACTATATAAACTCACTGCCCACTTCATTAGGTACACCTTGCTAGTACTGGATTGAACCCCCTTTCTCCTTCAGATCTGCCTTAATTCTTCATGGCACAGATTTAACAAGGTGCTGGAAACATTCCCCAGATTTTGGTTCATATCGACATGATGGCGTCTCACAGGCTTCAGATTTGTCGGCTGCGCGTCCGTGATGTTACTCTCCCGTTCCACCACATCTCAAAGGCGTTCTATTGAGTTGAGATTCGGTGATTGTGGAGGCCAGTTGAGTACAGGGAATCATTTTCATCTTCAAGAAACCAGTTTGGGATGATTTGAGCTTTGTGACATGACACGTTATCCTGCTGGCAGCAGCCATCAGAAGACGGGTACACTATGGTCACAAAGAGATGGGCAACAGTACGGTAAGTCAGCAAGACTTCAGCAGGTTGTCTTGACCATGTCTGCACGCCTAAATGCACTGAGTTGCTGCCATTTTCTTTGGCTGACTAGATATTTGCAAACAGCTCAGTATGTGTACCTAATGAAGTGGCCTTGAGATGACAGTAGTGTTGTTCTGTTAAGTTTGAACTGATGCTGATCTGTAACATGACTGCTCACATCTTTTACTAAATAAATTCAGACATAAAACAGTGTAAAAAAATCCTATTATGTCAATCTCACATTTGAATTTTTCACGGTAAAAATGTAAAAGTTATGAACGTAGTTGCACAAACAAAAGGTGGCCACAATTATAGTTTGCATTAGTAGTTGGTGTAAGTTGTACCTGAAGTTGTGAGATAAAGGCAGTGGAGTAAGGTGTACATTTACTCCAAAATGTAGACTAAAGCAAGTAGAACTACAACAAAAAGAGACTAAGCTACTTTAGTGATGCATGGAGAAGAAGGTTAAATAGCCCAAATAAAAAGCTGTTTGGTTTTCTCAATGAAGCTTGCTGTGCTGCTGTTGTGCAACATGTTTTTGACTTACATTAAAGCAGTTTGGGACTCTTCACACTGGGTGGTGCAGGTTTTCTGGACTCTGGCAGGACACACTGCACCACCTTGACCTCAGCGCTGGCACCTGGACCTGAGAGGCAGAACAGAAAACCTGATCCCGGACAGCAACAATGTAAGCTGCCTCACGTCTCCCTACTTTCCTCCCTGAGCATGCCTGCTGACGGGCAGCAGCTCAGTTTGTGCGGCAGAGAGCTGTGGAAAGATGGCGGTTTCACACAGCTGTCAACTGGAATAGAAGTAACTGTTGGGTTTGAGCAGAGGGGATGCTCACAGCCTGTAGCAGGGGTAAGGGGGCTCACTCACTCCCGCTGCTGCCTCTCCGCACTGGGAGTGGTCTTTCCTCCACTGGGGATTAGGCCAGGCCGGCTGGCACTGAATATAATGCTCTCCCATTCAGCCACTCCTCTCACAAGACATAAAAGTTAACAGGTGTTTAATGTCAGGAGCGTTTCATACAAGAGTCATAGAAATAGTCAGCGACAGACAGCAGGGAGGGGTGGTGGCTGACAGTCTTATGGGACTTTTTTATGCTTTTGCATTATTGAAACGGCCTCAGCAGCTGAGCTGAAATTTGGATCAGGTTTGGCATCTGAAGCTGTAACAAATACACACCAGAGTGCAGGAATGTTACTAATATATTTGTTTACTTACCTACATTTTGGGGTCAAATGGATTGTTTGCAGTATGTCAGCACAGTGTGAAGTTTAAAAAAAACACCACGTGTTTTTACTAAACTGACTGACTCTTTGCTTTGCCGTGACAAGTAGATAGATTGTGGGTCTTTTTTTTCCTTTCTAGTGCTGTGATGATTGTGGTTTGCTTCCAAAGTGCATTAAGAAAAGAAAAACAAGAAGGTCACTCAGCGAGCCTGTCCTACTCCGAGGTCCATGCCCTGTATCAGTATCAGGATCTGAAATATAATTTAATAGGTTCTTAATTTGCCCATTCTCCAGCTCCCTTCTAGGTTTCATGAAATCAAGACCTTGTATTTATTTATTTTTTTGCAAATCTTGCTGACAACTGAAAACATGCACTGTTACTCTGCACTGGCAGAAGAAAAAACAGCTCTGCTCATTCGTTCCTGTTTAGATACTTCTTTGTTAAACTGTGTAATTTGAAACATTCAAATTCCTCTACCACATCAAATCTTTATTAGTCACTTCCCAGAACAAACACATTATATTTGTTAAAAATTCCACACGCAAAGCGTTAAGGGCAGCGGAAAATTAACTGATAACTTGTTTGTGTTATTTTTCCAGAAAAAAAACTTTTTATATGTGATCATAAACTGAACGTGTTTGGCTTTCGGGCTGCTGGTTAAGCAGCCATTATATATTGTGAGGAAGAAGGAATAGTTGACCTGTGAGATAATATTCAGCAGATTAATTAATGACAGTTGTTATGCATTCATTTACTGCTAGTATGTCCATGTGCTCATGGAAACAATGTGGATGCTTCAAAGATCTGTTGTAGCCTATTTTATTCCTCAGCTCATATAAACAACAGCTGATCGCTGTTTCCAGTATATAAATGCTTTACCTGACTTATCAGGGACGTGTTTGTATGAGACTTTTCTTTTATTAAGCTACGTCTTACAAATAAAATGTCAGCAAAAAATGAGCCAGCAGGATGTGAATTTGCACCTTTAATAAAAAGGTTTTCTACCATCGACTAAAAAGTCGACTTTATCCCCCACGTTTTGTCTTCGACGTCACCAATTTGGCAAATCGTGAACCAGCATTTTGTGCCACATTCACGGGAATTTTCCCCACGGAAGACCTTTTTTATGATTTTTTTTTTTTTCCAACCCCACATGAACGCATTCTTACTGCAGTGTCATCCCTGACTCTGTGGCTTTGGTTTAATTACATGTGAAGTTAAGTGAAATGTCTTCTGATGCTAAGACGCAGGGATTTTAAACTACAGTCTTGTTAATATTCTACAATTGTGTGACTATCAAAAAAATCCCATAAAATGTCAAAACCCAAATAATTAACTGAGCTTGATTCCAAAGTATTTTCTGTCCATCCAAAGCCGCTCATCGTACCTCTCGTTCCTGTAATGTACTCACATTTATACAGCCCTATTCTAGTCTTACTGACCACTCAAAGCCCTTTAGAAACAGTGTTATACACTTCACTTACTTCACATACTGTACATGAGTAATGTAGAATTACCCGTTAGCCTAACATGCTTGTCTTTGGACTGGAAACCTATGCAACCACAGGGAGAACATGCAAACTGCACAGAGAAAGGTGCGAGTTCAGGCTCAAAGCAGGAGACTTTTTGCTGTGAAGTGACTCTGCTAACCCCTCCACTACTGTGCTTCTTCATCCAAACACCATCATCACACTTCAGAGATATTTGGTGATACACTGCAGGTTTCTTCATAGCAATCAAAACAGGAGCACTGCAGATTATTATTAGGGTTTTTTTTTTGTCACCATCCTTCTGTAAATGATCTCTGGTGTTCCAGCCTCATCAGTCTGACTGGATAAAAACGTGTTCACTTACGTAATGGTTAGATTTATGTTTGCAGTGAGTGGGCTTGGCCTGACAGCCAGATCTGGTACAAAAGACAAAATGAAACACAGACTAACACCATGTGTTCACAATAGCAGAGCACAGAGTTGAAACAATCACTTGATGAACCGTACAGTGAGTCAAAATAAATATCACCAACAATTGTTTGCTGACAATCCTGAATCAATCATTTCTAAAGTAAAAACTCTTCTAATCCTTTTTTGTACAATAACCTACAGGTACATGTAGGACGGCTCTGACTTTTAACTTCTTAATTTGCAGAGTTAGCCACGCGAAATTTTCCAGGCAGAAATCATATTTAAACTCTGTCAAACACTTAAAACCATTTTTTCTATGACCAAATTTAAACATCAATATCAAGCAGTGTTTCATAGTTTCAGCAGCAAAACTGCACTAATTTAATGACCTGAAGTAACAGAAACAAGTATCGCTACCCTGCCTGGTTCTTTTAGGTTAAAAAAAAAAACAAGATCGTTTATATTAACCCTTAAATTTTTTTTTTAAAATAAATGATCAGAAAACAGAGAAAAGATCCAGGGTTCCAAAGCTTCATCATAGACATTAACCTGGTTCAGTTTTTGGCAGAGCTTAAATGTGTTTTTCAGCCCAGGCTTTCTCTGGACCTAAGAAGTTATGAGGGTTTGAAAATGCCAGAAAAAAATAAAAGTGCAAAATTTTAGTCCACCCCCATGTACATCAAGGGCCTGTAACACTGAGGTTTACAATAGGTGAAGGTAAAAGTTTGGATAGATTCAAGTTATTATACAAAAAACCCATTGATTTTAAGGGGGGGGGGGTCAGGTGGAATCTTTCAACTTTTGTTGATTTTTGTATGATCTTTACAATGTCTTGTCTACAAAGTGTTGATTTCCTCGTCCTCTCTGCTTCGCATCCTCAGGATTGATTACCTTTATGTTGTGAACTGTCAGACATTTGAACAATTTCTTTTCATTTCATAGAACAAATCTCATATATCCTGCATGTCTTAATAACTAACTGCTTTTGTACTCTCACCTGAAAACAGCACTGAGAGAGATAAATGCAACGTCTGGGTAAAGCGGTGGGTGCAGCTGCAGTCTGAAAAAGAAAAAAGGCCCATAATATCTCAAGAATTTCTAAATGGTCCCTGAAGCTTTCATAACTGCATCAACTTGTATGTTCAAAAGTGGCATTTTGCATGTGACGGGAAACCACTGAAAGGGGTCCGCTGCTTTGAAGGACGTCTTTATTTAGGCGTGAGTGGAAGAGAAAAGAGACGGTCGCTGAGCCCTGAGGAGGCAGCGAAAAATGCCCTTCAAACCCGAGAAGCCTTTCATGATGTGCTTGAGCTGCAGGCATTATCTGCTGCGTGTCAGAGGTGGATGGGAGCTCGTTTGTCAGCACGGCAGAGCCGAAAATAAACTATAAATCACGTCTGCACTATCTACACACATTAATTGGAGTGTAACAGCGGGCTATCCCCCCACTTCTGCTCCGGTGTCTGCAGTATTGTAGCTGAGAAGTTTTGAATAGCTTCCAGGAGACAGAGGAACTTCTCTCTGCTTGTCTCTTGGTTCCATTTACTGTATTAAGTGTTCTGTCCCAAGGGCTATTCCATTTAGTGCTCCATTGCATGCGAGGATAATTTTTCTTTTGGAAAGTGGGTTCAGTTGTAACTTAGGGGTCTAAAAGCATACTTAAAGCTGGCAGTAAACCCCCCCCCCCCTCCCTGTCCCTTTCCTACCACTTTCCAGTGTTGAGGTTGATTACGGGTGCTATCATGGTGGACCTGATATTTGGTGAGAAATCTAGAGGGTGTTTAGGAACATTTACAGCAAATGACTCTTGGCAGTGCCCTCTCATGTGTTGCTCCATCTGAACACAATTTGGCAGCTCTAAGGAGGGGGCGTGGGGGTATGGCGTGCCGGGAGCCTCCTCCTTCATACCAGCACACGAGAGAGGAAAAAAAAAATCAAGACCTGTCATAAACACACCCTGCAGAGGAGGGGAAACAGAGACGTTACCACAGCAACTGGTACGTTACTGCATGGTGCAGGATTTCTGTTTAAAACATAAGATTAAATTCAAAGAAGAGGCAGGAGGGTGGTGGCAAATTAACAGGCTAATATGCCATGAAGGTTTATTTCTTTACTGGAAAGGTGGCAGGAATTTCACTGGAGGGGAGCTGCAGTAATTAACTGTGTCACCGTAGAAAAAACAGACTAAGGATACCTTCTCTAGGCATGGTCATCTCAGCTTTTTAACATCAGCATTTTCCATGGCAGGCAGTTTCTCATCCTCACCAGCAGAGGGGGCCATCCTGCGCAAAAAGCAGTGCAGTAAGCTTTATGTTGACCACAAACAGACAGACAAAGGGGTGTTGATAAAGAGTAATGCGACTTTTTCATGCTACATTTAACTTTATTTATTTATTTGGTTTAATTTTTGTTCATATATTATCCAAAAACATAACATTTTTATATGATCATTTAAGGATTGCACCAAAAAACCCCACCAAATTCAATGTTTTCAGCTTCTTAAAGGTGATGATTGGTTGCCTTTCTGTTTCAAACAGAATAGTTCTGAGTTCTGGACCGCTGGCAGGAGAAAAGAAACAACATGCAGTTGTTATTTTTGTCTCTGAGAGCATGTAATGTCTTCTGTTTGGCTTGTTTCCCCCTGTTTTAAACCACTTAACCTCATATGGCCAGAAGCTTTTTTTCCCCCTTAAATTGTGAAATTCTCATTCCCTCTGTATGCTTTGATAAATAAAATAAATCTTATTTAAAGCAGTTTATATTTTACAGTTATTTACAGCACTGCACATAACGCACTAATACGTGCCCAGAAAAAGCAGTAAAACTCTATTTCTGTATCTACAAATATAATCTGCATAAATTGTAGGCACCTTTTTCAGTGGCCCAAAGGATGCATGTTCGTGCAGTTTCCTTTAGATTTTAAGGTGTAATATGGAGACAGTTTGTGCTCAGACAAATACAAAAAGACATTAGGTAAAATTTTCATTTTACTCTAAGATTTCAGGGTTTCACTGTTTATTTAAATCAAAGAAAATCATTTAATACATTCTGTCACTCTGTTTCTGTCATGTATGTATGGTGGTGCAGAGGTTCGCACCGTCACCTCACGGCAAGAAGGTCCTGAGTCTGAACCTTCCTGGGATCTTTGTTCTACCTCAGCGTTGTGGGTACTCCAGTTTCCTGCCACAGTCCAAAGACATGCTTGTCAGGTTAATCGGTCATTATGAGTTTGCCTTAGGTGCAGGTATGACACACACACACACACACACACACACACACACACACACACACACACACACACACACACACACACACACACACAGATTGGTTAGTATGACTGGAAAAGTGCTACACAAATGCCAGTCCTTATCCAAGTGTGTGAATATCCCTCCATCCAGGGTCTATCCCAGCTGTAATAGGGTGAGAGGTAGAGTACACCCTGCACAGGCCACCAGCCTGTCGCAGGGCTAACACACAGAGATAGACAACCATTCACACACATTCACATCTATGGGCAATTTAGAATCACCAATTAACCTAACCCCACTAACTGCATGTCTTTGGACTGTGGGGGTGTGTGAATAATTTATAATAAAAATATATCAAATAAATGAATGGGTACCTCTGAAATCCAATTTGAACTTTATTTTAAGAAGCTAATTTTTGTGAAGTTAATTTTTGTGAGATGAAGGCACAGAAGAAATCTGAGATTGGTCTCCATGAGGTGCAAACCACATGGGTACAAAGTGTGAAGAGTACAAACGCAGTACCTTAAAGGGCACCACCCCTAAAGGTACAATAAGACAATAATGTGCTTTATTTAAAAGATCTGTTAAAATATTATGTTTGTTATTATGAATAAATATTATATGAATTAGACTCCTATAAATGCATCATATCATTATATCTCCAGCAAAGTATTTAGGTCAGTAATTTACTAAGTACTGTATTTAAGCAAGTTTATGGGGACAACTTCATTATCTGGGTATTTAATTTTATGCTATGTTATACTTCTAATTGCCTGCATTAAAATAGGAGTTTGTATTACAGTAACTTTAAAAAACAGAGTTCAAAAAACAAAAAAACAAAACAAAACAGGACTTACCCTTAAAATACGAAGGTGTGTCACAGATTAAACTACCAAACAATATTTCTTTGTACATAAATATTGCTATGATAGATCAGAAATGTGACAGTGTGACACGAATGGTAATAATGCGTCATTTCATCGTCACATCGCCTGGTCCGACGTCGTTGTTTGTTAGGAGCCCATCGCGCTTAAATATTGCACATAAAGGGAAAAGACAGCGGGGAAACATGGCGCTAAAATGATATTCCGATTTCTCCTTTCACTGATTCTTTTCAAGATTAAATGTGGAAAAAAGATGTAAAATGTTGCGTAAAAGGCCAAATTTATTTTTTACAATTGTTATGAGGTTACAATTAATTCCAGTTGTTCAGATGATCAGCCTCTTTTTTTTTTTTTTGGTCTGATCTGCTGTTTACATTTCCTGCCACTTACAGCTACTTACAGCTTATTGCTCTTCCTCACAGTGTGGTTACTAAAACACGGAGTAACCCACGGAGCTCTGCTTGACATCACAGTGATAGGCTGCACACTGGCTGACTTTGTTGGAGAATTGGAAGACTTTTGTATTTATTTTCCATTTTTTCCCAGGATAAAGCGCAGTGTACGGGTCGGTGAGGCTTGTTTGGGACAAAAGAAAACAGTGTGGTATGAGAGGGAAAATAACTTTCTACAATACAAGAGAATTAAAAAAAAACCTGTGTGATGTACCACTCTGTGTGTTGTTGGCCTTGGGTGGAATGAGCAGTTTCTAAAAGAATAAGGGCAGGGTGTGTGAAAATATCCAGATGTGTCGGCGGTTTGCGCTTTTCCTTTTTCCAGTTGTGTTTTCATTGCTTGCGGTGATACAGACTTTTATTCGCAAGGTCGCATCCAGCCCTGAGACAATGCCACTTAATTTAATTGAATTCATTTTCACGGAGCAGGACGATGCGGTCGCACCGAGTGATCTTTAAAAGAAACAGCAGACTTGCGGCTTCGTATATCGTTGAATTTTTTGGAGTAACATCTCGTTGAGATGCGCTCAGTGAAAATGTCCCAAAGAAATCAGAGAGTTTCTCTGAGCACGGAGGTGACTGGGATGGCCCCAAAGATGCCAGATGTCAAAAAAGTCAAGAGGTATTTTCACTGGCCACTAGATGGTATAATGTATGCACGCAGCGGGTTTTGGACACGATCACAGCAGCACTGATAAAGTTCACTCAGCGTGGGCGAATTTTCTGACTTTTTCTGTGTCTTATTGGCATGATGTTGGATTCGTTCAGCAGAGCTGTGAGTGCATCACAGAGCCGCACCAGGTGCCTTCACAGACCGTACAAAAAAAGCACCAGCAAGAAAGGGCATGTTTTTTATTTATTCTATAGCTCCGTATTTAAAGCTGCTGCTTATTCAGTTCCCCTGCTTTACGCTCACTAAACGAAGTACAACAAGCGTCAGGATCAAAGAATACTGACTGAAGCTTGAGCTTTACTTGATCTTTTCTAATTCAAGGTAATTTAAACTGAGTTTTTCAGCTGGTGTCTTCAGATAATCTGTTCTGGGTATAACTGTAGATTAGAGCTGGCACTAAGATTCAAGCGCAGAAAAGCGTAAGGGAAATAAAATATAAATATGTAGTAAAATTAAAAACAAAAAGGTTTAAGAGCTATTCTGATAAAATCATCACCCTCAATAATAATAATAATAATAATTGGAAATTATCCTGCCTTTTTTTTTAGACCATCTTAATTGATGCGCTTCATTACAGACAAACTTCTTTGCTTTTCATAATTCAAAAAAGCACATTGGTAACATCTGCAAGAATAAACTGAATTAAACACATAAAACATTTCCACAGACATATATGACTGAACAGCAAAGGTTTTATGACCTTCAGGATGGTTTATGATGAGGATCATCTAAGACTTCTCACTCCGAAAAGGCAAAGCATGTTTGAAACCAAAATATTTTTTTTATTAATGCTAATAATTCGTTCGTGTCCATATAATCCATTGTCCTGTGCGTTCAGACAATGACGAGCTTTTTATGCTGAATACATATTGCAATTTAGTGGTAAATAAAAACAGCGGAAAAGGTCTGAGGTCTGCATCATAGGCGGGCGGCATGGAAAACGCCACAAAGGTCAAGATCCGGATCTGCAGTGCAAATGGTTGTCCACTTAAAGTTTAAGACATGGTGGACTGTCATACTGGATATTCAATAACTTATTAATAACAAACAGAGGTCTTGCGCTGGATATCTCTGATATTTAGAGCGTATCAACGAAACATCTTTTTTTTTTAAAAGGGGGAAAACTTTCATTTTACGCAGAATAAAAAAAAAACCTCAGACAATTCTCATTAAACCGACATTTTTAAGATTCACGTTAAGTTAAATGGAGGTTAAATCAGTTTTAATTCTTATTTATCAGGGAAAAAATTATTTGCGTTGAAATAAATAAAACAGCCTGTACATAATTTAATGAAACTTTAGAAATTCAGTACGTGTAAGCGGAGTGTTTTTATTATTATTATTTTCTTCTATAGCATGCTGAAGCCGAACTGGTTATAACTAGTTAAGATGCAGGCTGCAGAGGAGGTGACAAATGAGCGCTTCAATTAACTAATTAAAGGTGGACAGCGTGAATCGGCAATAGCCTGTCACTGGCTGGTCAAAGCTGAAGGCAAAACCCATCACATTACCGCGGTACTCACTGGATTCCCAAACAGACCCGCTGGATAATGAAGGGTTAAGTTTTTAAAATGATTAAATTTCCTACATTGTCCTGATGTTGCATTTACGTGATGCGGGGAAAGTTGGAAACAATGCTTTATTACTACACAGTTTTGACTCATGTTTCTGCTAAATTTTACCTTCTTGTGATCTCAGCATGCCATCCTCATTTTTCTTACTGCATAAATGTTTAACTTTAGCAACACAAGAAATTCTGCTCTTTAGCTAAATTCAAGATATATTTTTGATAAATTAAGTATGACCAAAAAGCAGTTTTGTACCCACGAGCCATACATAGATAAAGATAGTTCTCGTGCTTTGAATGAAGTTTCGGTTAAAATAAATATGTTGGTTGACATTTGCAGTTTAGGCTCTGACCAAAGAAAATTTTTTCCCAGCTGGTTGAAAGCAGCATGACGTCGTTTACAGTGACCAATCATGAAACGGCTTTCCTCTTCTCCAGGCCAATGGGACGCGAAAGGGGGTGCCTGTCAGTCACAGGTGAGGGCGTATGGTGAAAAAATTGGGTGAAAAGAGCTGGAGACTGTAGTGAGCCCGGGCTGATGGTAGAGCTATGCGGCGGAGCAGCATCGCTTCTTCGGATGTAGCAGAAACTTTTTACGGCTTGTCCCGAGGGATGCGACCAGGAACCAACACTGGAAGGGAAAAGTTAGGAGCCAGCAGTGATCGACGGAGGGAGTAGAATAAAATGTGGATGAACTGACATTTACGCCGCTATCTGGACCGGGTAATTACTGAACCTGAAGTCAGAGCAATCTTCGCTTCTTTGAAAAATGGCCGTTCGTGGCAACTCGCTGATGCCTTTCTCAATCCAAGCTATCCTGAACAAAAAAGACGACAGTCGACACTTGCCAGATTTGGACATGTGCTTCTCAAAGACTGCGTGCTGGAAAATATTTGGGGAGATGAACGGCGGGTCGAGGAGAAATGATAGTGAAGCTTGTGATCCGACCGACCAGAAGAGCTACGACTCGGACTCGGGACTCAGCGAGGACAACGACAGCAAGACTCCAGCCGCATGCAAGTCGGAGAAAGACGGAGACCCCGCGTCGGACGTGCCGGAGGAAAGCCTGCAGGAGGAGACGGACCACGAGTCTGCAGCTGCGGAAAACTCCAAGAGTGACACTGAGCCCGGTAATGGGACGGGTAAGTAGGCCAGAAAGATCAGAATGACACTATACCCAAAGGGAAAAAGTATGACTGGTTTAAGTAAAAACAATAACCACTCCATGAAACGTTTGACTTTAAACAGAGTTCACTCTGAAAGAGACGAGTGTTCTTTTAATTTGGATGTTTACACCGCTGTTACAGCTGTGTAGGACTGCGAGGAGTGCTGCGATGTGTTATTGCAGGACACAGGCCCTATTTGCAAAACTTCTCCACATCTTTCTAGCTTTTACGCACCAATTGTCCTCGTTACGCATGATTATATATGTATACCCAGACTTAATTTTAGGCTTTTTAGTCACTAGAACGTTGATGGTATGATAGATTTAAGTTTTAACTAAAAGGCATATTCTATCAGAAACACACAGCTGCTTTGATTTCAGGAATAATGATCTTGAGGCTTGAATTAAAATCGACAATTTAAGTTTGATTTCAAAATGAAACGAGAAAATTAAACGCAGTTTATTTCTAATAAAAAGTGAAAAAACATACACAATCATATAAGTTTGCACGTTTCTTTAAAAGTTGTTTTCCTCCTTTTTGTCTCACTGATTAAAAACTCAAAGCAACCATCATATAACCAACAAGTATGAGTGTAAATGCCTCGAAATGCAAGACAAATGTGAGCTTAAACGCATGCTCCATCTGTGTCCTCCTCTCCCAGATTCCAGCAACCTGGACGAGAAGAGTCTGGATCAACCCAAACAGCGGAAAAAGCGCTCCAGAGCTGCCTTCTCTCATGCGCAGGTCTTCGAGCTGGAGCGCCGTTTCAACCACCAGCGGTACCTTTCCGGGCCGGAGCGGGCGGACCTGGCGGCTTCCCTGAAGCTCACAGAGACTCAGGTCAAGATTTGGTTCCAGAACCGTCGGTACAAGACGAAACGCCGCCAGATGGCCGCCGATCTGATGGCTTCAACCCCAGCAGCCAAGAAAGTGGCTGTGAAAGTTTTGGTGCGGGACGACCAGAGACAGTACAGCCCGGGAGAGATCCTGCGGCCCCCGCTGCTCTCCCTGCAGCCGTCCTACTATTACCCCTACGCCTACTGCCTCCCTGCATGGACGCTCTCTGCGTGTGCGGGGAACCAGTGAGAACTTGGTGACTGTATTTATTCGTTTTTTATTATTTTTGCTCCCAGGAAACCCAAATAACTTGACTTCTGACAAGAGGAGAAGGCCTGAGGGGACTGCTCGACGTCTCTCATTGAATTTCCTCACCATGTTGTTCAGGCAAGACAGCAAGAACTTTTGATGGCTTTTCACATCCTGCAATACTTTAAAACGACTCCTTCATGTATTTAGCAAGGTCTCCCCCTCCAGGGATCCGTTAAAGAAGACATTTCGCATGATTTAGACACTAAAATCGTAAGCAGAGAGACAGGACCTCCTAAAAATGTCACTATGTTATCCTCTGAGGAGTGACACGGCAATAATATTAAACTATTTGTCTCTTTGCTTGGACTCCCTTAAGGACCTCTGAAGCTCCCGGAACCCGCTGTGGAAACCGGAGGCCTGAACAGACTGAAAATGTCACCTTATGTTGATTTATATTTTACATGCGTCTTCCTACCTCTGCAGTGATTTGGAAATAGGCATATTCCATTAACTTCTCAAACAGCTGTCTCTGTTGCAGGTTGTGTGTTTTTTTCTCTTGCTGTGTTTGTAAAGGTAAGATAATTCAGCACTTTTGAGCATATACATTACTTTATTTGCATTTACATGCATTATAGTGTGGTTCGCTGTTAGACTGAAACGAGGCGGTTTGTTGAGTTACTGGCCTGATGGCAGGAAGCGGGCTAAAACAAGCCGACCTCTTATTAAATGTACATGTTTTATTTGTGTTAAATGACTGTTTAGATCGAAAAACATTAAAACATATCAGGCATTACTTTCATTTGGATGTAATTTTATTTTTTTAAGTGTTGCGTTTAACGTGGAGGCATACATATATACTCAGATTTATTTATTTATTTATTTTTACCAATAATTCAAACCGTTTGACTCATTTTCGTACCGCAGCACTGGTTTACAAATAGGTTCTCTGACTCTCTTATAACTTCATAGCCAGAAAAAATGCACGAAAACAGCGTTTGAAGTACTGTTGGTATTAACTATAATATTTCTAGAAATTGCAGCCTATTACGGTGAATTTGGAGGTTAAAGGTTCAGATACAAGCACATTGCGCCGCACCCCCTTTTTCTCACCGAAAACCCGCTCAAAGCTAAAAATAAATAAAACAAACAAATAAATACATTGTCGTTAAATCGGATTAACGTGGCTTTAAAATGATTTAATTACTGACACAAATTAATTGTAGGTGGCATTTCTGCGCTTTGAGAGCTAAAATTTATCGAAACACGAATAATATCCTCCTAAATCAACAGTGGAGACATGCGGAGTAAACAAAGCAGTATATACAGTTTTTTATGTAGCCTATTTAGTATCAATTAAATTATTGTTTATACAACTACCGCTGTAAACATGATTTTGCTTAAGTTGTGTGTCTCGTTTCACTTTCCTCCTGTTTACTATGGTATTACTGCCAAACACTGAGACCTTGTAGATGTCATTTGGGCCACTGTGGCTTTCTTCCTAAACACACCTGTCAGACAGTGATGAATGGCTGTGTAATTCCCGGACAGGGCAAACTGACAGCTACCTTTAGGGCCATATGTCAACACGAGGAGAGGAGTATTCTGGGGTTAAGGAGGCCCATGTCACTGCTGTTAGAGAATAAAAGGGGGGTTCTCATTTATGGCTGTTGGCGGATAAAAGACAATATCTTTTAAAATAAACAAAAAAAACCCACGAAGCTTCTCTAACTTTATGCCTAATAGTGGAACTGAAATATTAGGGGAGTTGTATAAGCTGTTATTCTGTAGTCAGTAACGGCCTAAGTGTTAAGTCAGGGTCAGCAGGGAGCTGTCGCGCATTAGACATCCATCGCTTGCCTTGTAAAACACTCCCATTTCTTACAGACACTAACTCAGCATCCTGTATGTTATAAGGTGTTGGCTGTTTGGCTGTAAATTCAGCGTGGATGGGTAAAGATACTTTGAAATGTCCAGGTCATGGTGTAGGACACGTGGACGCTGAAAGCCACCAAGATCGGGAAACCTGGAGGTTCCGTTTACTGGGACACAAATGTGAAAAACCAACGCGTTTTTACGCACGTTTTTACGCACCGACAGCTGGGTACATTAATCAGTGTCCCATTTTCTTTAACCCTATATGGTAAAACATGCCTACTCCCGAACGGCGCCTGCATGTATGTATCTAATCTCCTTGATGCAGGTATACATGCCACCTGAAGCCATCGCCAGCGGCAGTGATGCTCCTCATTGGCTCCGTTGGAGCTTGAAGGACAGAGAGGGATATTGAGGAGTGGACCGTCCCACATAGCTTCCTTTCATACCTGCATGTGAAGATATCTGATATAGAGGGACATATCGCGGCTCTTTCTCCTTTCAACCTCTACTATTTGAAATGAAAACACCCCCATCGGTGTACATTAAACCCATTCCAGTGACTCCCCGTTATTTCCCCATAGCTGATACTTGGTACGTTGGAATATTAATGTTTTGTTTTGGTAGTTTTGCAATTAGGGTTTGACTTAAATGTGCGTGCGCGCGCGCATGTGTGTACGTGTGTTAAAATTTGCATTTGCATTTAATTTGGATTTTGCGCACAAACGTTAACGGCAAAAGTAACAGATTCTTCTTCTTTTAATGGTTATCATAAAAAGTAACAGCTTCAACTACATAAATCTTGGTCTGTAGAGAAGATGCAGTTTCGAAAGTTTAATTGAACTTTTTTTTCCCCCCGGAAAAGCAGGAATTACGATTTTGACCAATTATATCCAAACCAGACATTTTATTCCATCTACTTTTTGGTCGTTTTGGGAAAAATATTCTAATCTTTTTCCTAAACGAGGTCTGGCTTTACGTGATCTCCTGGAGGTCAAGGACAACTCCATCGCCCGTTCTTGATTTTTATAGAGAGCAGAAATTATTTTTATTTGAACAGAAACGCCCCACCTGTTTTTCTATATTTATAGTACTGATGATTCAAAACCACCATTAATTAGACACCGTTTGCCGCGTTATAAAGCCTCGAGGAATCAGCAAAAGACCATCAAAGGGTGGATTGAAGTTTGTGATTATGAACAGCTATCGCTTACTGCCGGATCTAGCCTTAGACAGTATTTGAGTCTTTTCTGCGTGAAGTACGGAAGAATAAAAAAAATACATGAGATTATAAAATCCCCCTTGTGTCTTTTCAAAGTCACTTAACGCATAGTTGATTGTTTAAATCGAACTTCAACACACAATTTAAACATTCACTCTTGCAAGAACACCAGTTTGTAAAAAGAAAATCTTTTTGTCCGAAACGAGTCAAACTGTGAACACACAGTAACGGCTTCATTTACTTCAAGATCATTTTTAGCAGCTCACACTAAGAATATTTAACTCCTACTGTTTCTGGTCATACAGCCTTCATAGGTCTCAGCATTAAAGTTTAATCCACCTTGTTTTGTGTGTGTGTGTGTGTGTGTGTGTGTGTGTGTCTGTCTGTGTGTCTGTGTGTCTGTGTGAGTGATTTTAAAATAATAACACAGAAATCTGTTGGCTATATCTAAAATGTCTCGTGCCCACGAATCGGTTTTTGTTAATTAAATAATCTTCTTTTTTTTGCCACATCTTTTAAATATCCGTTTTTTTGTTTTTGCATACAAAAAAAAATGCATAAACATCCAAGTCTAGACGCTCATCGTTGGCTTGAAAAAAAATATCCATCGTAGATGCCTGGACTTGGATGTTTTATGCCATTTTTTGGTCATAATCTTTCCATTTTTCTTTCTTCTACGAGCACCGATCGTTTGAAGGACACCAATAGCCCTCCTGTTATTTCTTTTTATCCTTTTTTTTTTGCATGTTTATTAAATAGTGCTCTATTTATTTTTACATGAACTGTATTCCCCATGTTTCAAGGGCTGAAGCTGCAAACTGAAAAACCCTTATTCAACACGCCAGTTTTGCGACACCAAAATTTTCACTGACTTCCTTAATTTTCATGATCACAAGCAAACAATCACAGGAAATTACCAATGACATACTGATCTTTTTATTTCCGTGTTTTGGAGCATTTTCTTTGAACAGTCTATCTTCAATACAATTAATCATAACACAACAAAAGGTCCGAGACCTTTTTCTTTCACTCTCTCTGAATTGATGGTTTTAAACCCTTTCATCCTGCAACTTTCATATTATTTGCAGATCAAACAGACAGCAGACTGAACTTGAAGTGCAAAATAAACAGTGAAATTCAAAGTAGCTCCTTGAATTTTTTTTAAAATGCTGTTTCTTCAGAAATATATTCACTGCCTTCCTCCAATTGTGCGTCCCTTCTTACAAAATCCTTAAAAAAACATTTAGCCATTATTTTCCTCCGAAGCTTTTTGTCCCGCTTGGGAAGCCGTCGATCACACCCTTATAAGGATTTTGGGGTATACTGAGCTGCCCATCACTGCCACCTGCTTCAAAGCGGCCCAGGTGCAGAATCCTCTTCATCCCCCATTCGCGGTGCCATCCTTCCCCTGCAGTAAAAAGCAAGTGTGAAAGATGACGACCGTGATTCAAACTCGGGGTTGTAAAACATTACAATAACACAGAGCATACAAAAACAGCAGATATGAACATGTAAGTCCATTCACCAAATATACTGGTACGACACAAGGAATTGAGACTTCTTTTAATACAGTAAATGGATCTTGGTCGATATATATTGGGTTACACTGTGCATATTTAGTTCCAGCAGTTGGGGGGAGAGTTGGAGGCCCCATGCAGTCAGATGTCTTAGGACATAACTGTAATTCCACAGTTTGCAGATTATGGGTTTTAATGGTAAAATTGTAGGCTATAAAATATTTTGTGTGCATCCTCATGTTTGACAGATTCATGTTTAATATCAGACAGAGGTTCAAGATATTCTCCTAATCCCTGTGTTTATTTTAATGAGTAGAAATGGTGCATATTTGTAAAGTTACAAAAAAAAAAAAAGTTAGGAATATGATTGAATAATAAGTTCATGTAAAACACAAATGAATCACATTTCTTTTAATGGTTAACTGAATTGCTTAAATATTTTATTTTGTTCAGTGTCAAGAGTTGGAGATTTATTTTACACACAACTGGTGGGAATTTTTTTTCCAACCTAAGAGCTGAGAATTGAATAACATTAAAAAAAAAGACGTACCTGTCTTATCTTTGAATAGGAGGCTGCAGAAATGTAGCTATCTTAATACAGATAATTGACACACGGTGCACAAACATGTGTTTATCATTACAAACATAAATAAATAAACAAATAAATAAATAAAAAACATTAAAGTGGTTATATAAGGTTTTTAGTCCTTTCAAGCCTTTATACTGTTATAGCTGATATTAATCAGTCATCATAAACTGAATCCCAAGAATCACTTTTACCATCTGATGTGATTACAGATTAAATGGCAACTTCTAGAGAACTCGATTCAAAATCTTCTGTGGTGCAGATAATACAGATGTTGGTTTATAGCCAGTTTCATAACTAATATTATGACACTGAACAGATGTATGTCTGCTATTTTGTTTGTGGAAGTAATAGGTCTTTGTCAGGACTCAGTCAATGGGAATTTCCAGACAATGCATTAAGTACACACAGATTTGAATGAAGGGGCGCCTCTGCTTAGTGGTGGAAGTATTCAGACTGACTACAAGAAGCAATGCCAACCAAGGCTATACAAAATAAATCATTAGAAATAAAAGGTCTGCATTCAAAACTTGACTTAAGGCTACAATAAGCTGCAAAGTAAACATGCTTGAAGGATGGCTGCTTTCATGTATATTACTGGATTGCTGATGTATGATCATTTCCCTGAGTGGTGAGAGCTGGAGCTTTTTCAAGTGCCTAGACTGTTTGATGGTGTGTTGTATTGCATTGTATCATATTTCAAAAGATAATTATATGTTTGTGCAAAACATTATTATTAGTTATCAAGTTAAAGTAGTGGAACAATTTTTTCAAAAGGTGATTTGACATACAAAAAAGCCAACAATGGAAATAAAAAAAGTAGATGAAAACAGCACGTTAGTATAATATATACAGCTCTAAATGTCTGGTTTCTACCCTTGGATCTGTGTAATACAGGCATCTCAGGCACAAAGCACAGAGGCCCCACCCACCTGCTGTTCAAACCTTCTGTTTGTAAAGGGCAGCCAATCAGAAGAAGTTAACTGTAAAGGACTGCGAGGAGCTGAAATGGCTTGTTTCAGACAGAGGGGCTGCACCAAGTTAAGCTGAGATTATTTTGAACTGTGGGTCCAAGCAAAGCTAGTAGTCCAAAAAATAAGCTATTTAGCTATATATTAATATTATTTAATATCTATATATTTGAATCGCTATCTTGTGCCACATTCTATTTTTGGAAGCAAATAATGTACTTTGCTACATTATTATCTGCTACATTATTTTAAAAGCTTGAGTTGCTTGGTTTTTCACAGATGTTGATTATTAACATAAATTTAAATCAACTAATATTTTTTTTCCTATACTATTATGAAGTGATTCAAAATGAAACTGAACCAATAATAAACATGTATATTATGACATTTGTCAATTACCCTGAAACACAAAGACACTTAGTTGGGCTGTTATTTTGCAACATTATCTAATTTCATTTCATTTCAGTCACTGGGACATAAAAAGTAAATGTATAGAACTGCATTCAGGAAACACTCTCTCTGTTTTGAAGATTAGGCTCAAAACTTTTCCTTTTGATGAAGCTTGCATAATTCTCCTACAAATTTCAGTTCATGATTGTTTGATTTCAGTTCACTGATAATGACTTTAGGCATTTTCTGATGTTAATACATTTGTACTTTGGTTGGATTGCTAGTTTTACTTAAACAAGGGATCAAAATATTTCTTCAGCCACTTTATTTTACTGAATAACACTATTTTTGTGCTGAATAACTAACAGCTATTCAGTTGTCTTGTGTATCTTCACTTTTCATTAATACAACATGAGCCTGAAAAATTTATGTTTTCTTAGGCACTTTAAAGGTTGTAAGCATTTTATTTCTGCTATAACTGCCTGATTCCCAAATCCTGCCTCACCCCCTGATTGGTTTTTGTCTCTCTTTGTCCCACCTCGCTTAACCTTTACATACTATTCATATTCTATGCCTGCACAGCGTTGTTCGGGTCAATTTTGACTGAGGCCAAGAATTCCCTCATAATAATGGTCTACAAAAATTTTTAAACTACAGATGAATTTACAATATATATATATATATATATATATATAAAAAAAAAAAAAAAATCCCAGCTCGCCCCTACGGGCGGTCTTTTTGCCCT
>JAVDPK010002420.1:852744-872746 GCA_034780415.1 Cichlasoma orientale
CACACACACACACACACACACACACACACACACACACACACACACACACACACACACACACACACACACACAACCAGCTTTTTATTCTGTTTAACAAACATATAGAGATCCCTGCTGCCACTTCTTGTCTAGGAACTTAAGTCTTCTAACATAAAGCAAAAAAAAAAAACAGCTCAGGAATGAAAGGAAATTTGTAAACGTGCAAACTAAATGTTAACACAGGATTGTCACAATGGTGAATAAAGGCACAAGAAGCACAGGAAGAATTAGTTTCCAGTTCTGTAATATTCCTGTATTGGTGACTCTATGCATGCTTATTATTATAGTCTCAGCAGTCATTCAAAGCCTGCCACTCCCTCCCTGTGGAGCCAAATCATAATAAACTGTCATTCGGATTCACAGTGAGTGCAGCAGGTCAGTGGAGCTTTAAAAAAAAAATCACTATATCTCTAGTTTTCACAGAGCTGCCAGACTTGGGTGGTTAAACTGAAAAATGTTGATAATACTGTAGTTTGTAGGTCAACACTGTCAGCAATAAATATAAGCTGACATGACTAAATGATCTGTTGACTTTCACCTTTTATTAAATGCTTGTCCACTGGAAAATTTAACACTGTAGATTAAAGTTACAGCTGAGCTTTGTACAAACTCGGCAATTTGTGTCAGTGCTTACTGGTTTGTGCTCAGCAACTTAAGTGCCCAGGGTAGTTGTGTTGTTTCACAGCGATGGCACACACAGTCACCTCTAGATCATATCTTGTTTGAAAAACCTAACTTTAATACCAATACTTAAGATCTAAGAATATACCAGCTGTATGAAAATGTATTGTAATTGTAAAATTGTAATATTTATTTTTAGAAGCTGGACAAACGTTAGTTAAATGGTCTTCTTTTCAGAAATCTATTTGCCTCAATTAAAGTATAATTTTTTGGCATTTCTTGACATCATTTCTTGACATTATCTCCGTCTTCCGTCCTTCCTTCACCTCCGTCCACCTTCACAAGCAAAATGCCCCGTTACAACACTTTGCTTTGGGAGTTTGTCATTAGCGAAGTGTAGAAGTCTCACACCTTTTGTTCAGCACTGTGCGTCCTGTAATCAATCATGGCTGTTCAGAGAGCTTTGCGGTAATTGTCGAGAGGCATAAGCTGTCGTCGCCGACCGTGCGTGTTGTGACAGTGCGTGTCTGTTGGACAAAAAGCAACAGACACCCCTCTAGTCATGTTGCATCATGCAGTAAAAGTACAGACATTTACTTTGGCTCATGTTCATTTCCACTCCTTTTGAAACAGCGAATCCTTGTGTAGTGAGAGATAGTGAGTCATGCGATTATTATTTGTCTTGAATTGTGCCAGCACCTCTTGCATCTGTTTGCTTTGTGATTAATTTATGTGTTCATGTAAACAGCTCCTTCTGGCCTGAGTGTTTAAGCAAACACAGTTCTTGTATTGTTGCATGACTGTTTCTGTCGTGCAGTGAGTGTTTAGGATTATGGAGGGAGGAGAAAAATGTCTCTGAGCAGACGACCTTCATTCATTAGCTCAGACAGCAGATAACCAAACCTGACCTCCATTCTGCAGTGATTCTGCAGTATGCTTACACAACTGGGAGTAATTTATGTGCAAACCACTATTTTCAGTATGAAGATCCCCGTCAATGTTTTAGTTCTTTGATAGTACTAAAGGTATGTTTGAGTGAATGAGTGGTACCCCTACTCTAAGAAGAGGAGCACTGCCATCTACTGTTGCCTTCCTGGCTCAATCTTATTCATGAATGTGACTGACTATGTGGGTCAAAAATCAGTGAGTGCCTCCCACTCGATTCCCTCAGAATCGGCTTAGTTTTTTTATTTTATTTTTTTAAATTGAATAACTTTAGCATATTTTATGACGCCATACAGAATTTACCTACATGCTATGATTATTTTCTGAGTTACAGGCCCTTGAAGTACATAGGGTTGGGACAAAATGTGGCTCTTTTTAAGCTGCCTTTTTTGTTAGATGTCCCCCACCTGTCCCACAGCATGATATTACCCTTGAAAGTTTACCCAGAATACACTTTTTTATGTTTTCTTCAGAAAACAGATTTAAAAAAAAAATCCAGGTTACCAAATGCTTGTTTCTGTTTGGTGCAGCTTTACAATTGAACCTATGATATATCAAATGTTCTTATTGCTCAGTGTTGGCTATGGGCAAAAAATCATGTGGAACAAAAATGTCATTCTAACTTTGTAGTTATAAACAGAACCTGAACATGTTTTCAACCCTAAAATTTTCATGTTACCCCCTCCTGCTCCTGTATTTAGGAAGTTATGATGTCTCAAAAATGCTGGAAGAACCTAAGGTACCTTAAATGGTGCTAGATTTTAACCAACCTCTGTGTACTTTGAGAACCTCTAACTCCAGAAATATTCATAGTATGAGGGTAAAATTATGCATGCCTTCATCAAATATACTAAAGTTATTGGACAAAAAAAATATCAGCTAATTTTCCTTAGATTTGGCTGACTTTACACAGAATGACTCATGCAGTAGTAAATAATGTTTACTCCCATCTGTTATAAATGTGAACTGCTAATATGAATGTGTGATGACATTGACATAATTGTTTATCCAATGCAGGGAGTTCTCCTGGTATACGATATCACCAACTACCAGAGCTTTGAGAATCTAGAGGATTGGTTCAGCATGGTCAAGAAGGCCAATGAGGAATCTGATATTCAGCCAGTTATCTCCTTGGTAGGCAACAAAAGTAAGTATTACACATACGGTACACCCCCTCCCCCCCACCCCCCACACACACATACTCTAAGAGTCACTACACTGCTTTGAAAGAATACAGTATCTGTATATTGTATAATCTTTATTTCAGAAGCTGCATATGAAATTAGGTTATCACGGGTTTTTGTTGGACCGAATGTTTCTCTGTTAATTTTACCCTGATGCATTTTTCATCTGGGTGCCTGTGTTTGTGTGGAGGAGTGAATACGTGATGGTAGCAGATGTGTTTGTTAGAGCACCAGATAACTGATTGGTGTGATAAGAGAGTGAGGTCTTCAGAGCGATGGGAATGCTGATGTTTGTGAACTCCTGGGCGTGACTGATGATGATTTAATATGGGCCAGCGGACCCAGGCTACCGCTTATCTGCACCTTTTCTCCTCCCAGCCAGTCCCTGTGTGCCCCCTCCTCACCCACCCCACAGTCTGAGCCTGCTCTCCTGTCCCGAGTCGGTTAAGGTGAGGGACTGGATGTTAAGCAGACGGCTCTCCTCCTATTAGTCTGCACCCATTCCCGCATCTCCAAAATAAAGACCAATAATGATGACTCTTTTAAACATCCCCTTGACAGATGTGGAGTCATGGCTGCCGTTGTGTTATTTTAAAGTGAGGCGTCACTGTGTGTGTGTTATGGTGACTGTCCACCTTCCCAGGCAATGATGAACTGTCAACAGAGCAGTGCCTACACACAGGAAACTCACTAATGTTACTCAACGGAGATCATAGGTCATGGTTTAATTCGCCTGTCTAGAGCAGATTCTCTTGTCTTCGCAACCGTTGCGTTTTCTAATGCCCCGGCTTTAACGGTGGGCGCCTCTGTATTTAGGCTAGGGTTTGGGGTGTGCTGGTGAGTGTGTGTACTGTAATACTTAAGTAGTGTACATCCTGCTGTCAAGCTCCTCATCCACGCCCCCCCACCCCCACAGTAACTTTACCTCTAATGGCTCTATTGCTGAGAATGGTCCATGTGTGTTTTTTCTGTTCCTACACGCTGAAAAAAAGAAAAGCAAAATCCCACACAGATTGCCCCGCTAGGAGCAATCAATTACCTTGCGAGAGTAAGAATCCCTGAACCCTCCCATGAAGTCTGTTTTTTATTTTTTTCAGGGTGCTTGGTGAAGTTGGTCGAGATAGCTTTTAAAAAATTTTTTTTTTTTTTTACTGTTTTTCAAAACAACTAACATTTCTTGTCTATTTACAAGTTCTGTGGCTCTTCCCTCGTCCAATTTTAATACTTCAACAATATTGTGAGCATATGAAAACACAGCATTCTTTGGTGAGTACAGTTTAGAGTGCTTTTAAATAGTTCCCATGATACTGGACTGAATGAGGCAGCATGTTTGTGACAACCAAAATAGAAGTACAGACATAACAAGGAGCTTATAAAAACACTACAGATTTATGTCTCTGTGAGGGCATGTCTTAGGGGGAGATTGTGGTGTTTGACCACTCAGACATTTTTAGTGGTTCGACTTAGATTAACTTAAGGTGAACAGTGGCTGTGGCAGCACTGACTTTAGTTCCTAGTTACTGCAGAAAGAATATGCAGATTTTAAAAAGAATTCTGTGCTAAAAGAGCTATAACAGTATTATTACGAGTTGATTTTAATACATAGTCAAGATGGATCATTTGAACACTGTCTTCTTTTCCCTGTGTACGGTAATTGAGCCGTTGAGCCGTTTCATTAGTGATGCTGTCCCCTCCTCTCCTTACCCTGGCCTGACTGCCCTCTTGTGCCTGCTGGGAAACAGCATTTCCTTTCTTTAGCTTTGCATGGCCAGCTGGGGTTAAGTGTACTTGTTATGCACCAGTATGTTGCACCCCCATACCCTCAACCTGCTGCTCACAGTCTTGTGACAAATAATGGCACCACTTGTAACAATTTAGATAGGGCGCCCTTGAAATATTTTTATTGAGGGCGCACATATGTGCACACAATTATATATGCAGTTGCATGCACACACATGCACTTAGGTGAAGGGACTGTAACAAAATTGTGGAATTTCTGGGAAAACATTGGTAATGGAAGAAAGCTAAGCTCTTGGTCTGAAACACTAAAACTGTTTATTACAGTGCATCCTCATGTAATACTGTATGGTACACAGAACCTCTCAAGAGTGGCTTGTTGCACAGTTATCCCTTCCAAGACTTGAATGTTTCATTTTTAGTGCAGTATTAAGTGCTGTGTGTTTTAAAAATGCTCCAGATGATAAATTCTCTCTTTTTGCTTCAGCCTGTTTGTGACTGTTGCCTTCTTAAATGAAAGATTGTCTGAAGTCACTGATATAAAAACTGTGGCACACCGTGTCACATGTTATTGAGTGCAGTTAAATTCACATGGTGTTATTGTGCTGAAATAAATTATGCTACTGCTACAAAGTGAGTACACATATTTCTTTGTAGACATTAACCCTGTATCGTTTATCAAACCAATTTGTTTTTATTAAGTAGGGATCACAGGACCTCGCTCCCTCCCCACCCCTCACCATTCCCATTGCCGGTGCTCTTTCCCTCAGGAACTCCAGAGCATCCATCACGGGCTTGTACAGCCCTTATTTGGGTGACTTAAATGGGTTCAGTTCTCTTAACCCCGCCTCATCACTCATGGGTTTTTTGCTCAGAGGTTCTAACACCGTTCTTTGCTGATCCACTCAGGCCTGCCATGGGAAACATCCCGTCTGCAGGAAGATAAGGTCCCCGCATGAATGGAATCTCTCTCTACCTGCTTTTTTCTTCCGTCTTTCTGCCCCCGTCCTTCTTTTCTAAGCCTTTATCTTGTTCCATCTCTCAAACATACTTGCGCCTTCATTTTCAGCCCTGTGCAAACACTGGCTCTTTCAATTACATACACTTATACCTACAACAAGTCCTCTTATCTCTCACATGTGTAGGCCAACACCTCCGCTGTAGCTGCCTTTGCTTACTGTAATGTCTTTTCATTGGCTCTGCGTTTCTGTTGTGTTAAACAACACACGTGTTTGCTTTCTGCACGCTACAGCAGATCTCACTGCATACCATTACCCGTTGCACTTCCCGCTCCCCAGTTTTCCATCCAACCATGTGAAAGTTAAAGTGAAACACGGATCTCTCCTTACTCTAGATTCTCTTGAAGCATGTCTTTGCCCAACAGCATTGTTGGTCTTAAGCTGTTTGCCCTCTTGGATAGGCTTCGGGGGAGTTGTAGTCTCTCCCTCCACAGCTCGCTCACCCCTGTCACCTCCTTGCCCCTGTAAAGCTGCCACAGTTCCTGTCTGTTCAGTGTAGGCCTGCACGTTTCTTAATAGAGAGATGCTCAGAAGTCCAGGAGTGCAGAGGAGCTCAATGTGCTTCTGTTTTTGGTTTAGCTCAAAAATGTTTTTCCTGGCTCAACCCACTCATACTTAGGTCCTCTTACAACAAACTAAAAGGTCCTAATTGCCCCCAAGGGAAAGGTTTAGCCACAATAGACATGTGGTCGGACAAAAGCCCAGTACTCCTACCCCGGCACCCTCACCCCTCCCCAGACAGGAGGGATGAACACGTCAGCAGTGTCTGTTTTGCACTGTGGGTAGCACGACCACAGGTTTGACGCTGTAAAACATTATATATACAGTATATAGGCCCAGTAGGGCACGGTGTATGGTCGGATAGACATCTGGAATGTTTACAGAATGTTTACAGTTTACAGCAAATCCAGTGTTTCCTGTTTCTCTTCACATTTTATTTAAGGTAAAGGGTCAAACTAGATGTGTGTATCAAATTGTCTCAGTAACCGCACTCACTGCAGCCTGCTGCCTGGCTGTTAGTCTGGAAAAGATGGGAAAGCGAATCAGGTTACAAGATTTAGATACAGAGAGCGATGAATGAAGAATTACAGCTGCGGTTGATAATCCAGTGTGAAATCACAATTGCAGATACAGTGATTAAAAAATACTTCAGTTCTTTTTTGTCGGTCTTACTCAGAGCTAAACTGGGTAGATGGTGAGATTTAATTGTAACAGCTTTTGACCCAGCTCTGGTCCCTGCACTCATCTCTCTTGACTCTCATGCCTGTTGAAACATGGAAAGTCCTCATTCATTTTAGCCATCCATAAAGCAAATATTGTTGCACATGCAGTAGATGATCAGTCTTCGAATACCTTCTTGTGTGGTAAGTCATGGGCCATTTGACTTGCACAGCACAGCTTAGCCACCTGACCGGAGTGCAGCCTGGAACCCTCATCACACTCAGGCTATACTTTATTTCTTCACTGCTCCACAACATTGATATGGAGGAATTCCTGGAAGAGGCCTTGCTGGCACAGGATTGGGTAAATAACTGACTGATATAGATCCAGAGGCATATATTATAAATGTATGTGAAATATCAACACAGTTTTTCCCTCCTTTTTTGCTAAATTTACTTTTTAGTGGTGTGAAGTATTACATCACAGTCTTTGCACTCTGCTTCTGCTTCACATTTTAAGTTGGTTTGTTCAGGCAGTTGTGAGCAGGACTCTCGTTCCATGTTATGATTCATTGCTGTGGCATGGCGCTGAATATGAAGGCCAGGCTGACGCATCACTGCTCATAGGAAGACTTTATAATTAGGAATAGACTTATATTAGTGATGCGACACATACAATTATGAATGCTCCCCTGTGCTCTGTTTAATTGTTATAGCTCATAGTTACGCTGTCGGCTCAGAGAGGCATGTATTACCGCCCTCTCGTAAAAGTCCACTTAGTTTAACAGCAACAGGAGAGCTTGGAGGACATGGCCAGTGAAACCCTGGGCAGCGACTTGTGCGGTCGGCTCAGAACTGGGCCTTTTGTTCGCTTTTCACGAGTCCTGGGAGCCCGTTAACCCAGCCTGTGAGGCACTCGGCCCCATGTTTTACTGTTGCAGTGACAGCCCGGCACTCCAGCTCTCTGCCTACATGCAGAGCTACCGCTGGACACTCTCTGTTTTTCATTCCCCCGACCGAAGAGGAAGACCGTATTGTTTTACTAGCCGCTGTAGGGTATCTGATTATGTTTTCAAGTGTGAATGCATGTGTGCATATGAGTGTGTCTGCACATCGTTTCATGAAGGACGATCAAATGACAAGATGAGCTGTGATCAATGAGCTGTCGACAGAACACTTCTGACCTAGTGGAAAGCGAGTCCCCGATGGTCCTGGCCCGTTTCAGGCCACCGGGGCTGGGGCGCCGCTGCACAAAGAGTGCTCTGTCTCTGTCAGGATTCCCCCGAGGAATCCTGCACGGGCCCCGCTCACCTCGACAACACCCGGCTACTAACAGCACTTCATTTGTCTGTATCCACTCAGAAAAGTCATGATAATATTATTAACTTACCTCAAGGCTTTAATATACTGATAATTACTTCCAATTATTCTACCACAGGTTTAGATTCACTTGTACAGTGTCCAAAGCCAGCAATAAATTCCTGAAATATTGATGCTGGAAGTGTGTTTTCTATACTGTAATGGGTATTAATACAATAAATTTTAATTTTGAGGTACTTTGGCACTAAAATGAGATGTTCCAGGCTTTAAAAAACAAACAGCGCCAATTATAAACAATATCTACACTGTTAAGGTTTTAATGAAATGTACAGGAGTGCCATTACTTGACTTCTCAATGACCGCATAGTGTCTAAAGAGTAAAGAAAACACTTGTGTATTATACTGTATTTCTGAAAAAGAAACTGGGACAAGCCTGCACTCTTTTTGGAAGTAGAAACATAGTAATTGTTTGCATTTACGTCATGTTGCATATATACAGGTACAGAACTATCACACCCTTCATATTTCAAACCCTCAGTTTTTATGAGCTCTCTTTGAGTCATGTAAACCAGTTGGACCCAATCATTTAAATGCTTCACATAAATCCAACTAGTTATTTTCTTTTATTAGCCACTTGTGGTATGTATGAACGTTAAATCAACGTCTAATTCAATCAGACATCGCGCAGAATGATTTATTATACTTTTACTGACCTTTTTAAACTGGTAAACATTTTTCTAAATCTCGTACAAGAAAATTTATGGGTAAATAAAATGCCTTGTGCAATTAATCTTACTTGTTCACCTATCAGACTCCTGCAGTTTAATATTAATGACTTTCTGTTATTTTTTTGTGGCTTTTTTCAAGTGGTAGTAGTGGAATATGCAAAGTATGTTTTATAGTGTTTTTTTTTTAATGTGTCACTGTGGAAATTTTGACCACTAGTGGCACTAGTGAGCATTTCTTAGATGAGCAGCCATAAACACAGGTACGTGTGAACGTGAGCGTGAATGCTATGCTGTCTCTATGTGTTAGCGTCGCGATAGACTGGCAGCCTGTCCAGGGTGTACCCCGGCTCTCGCTCCATGACAGCTGGGATAGGCTCCAGCTCCATCGCGACCCTCAATTGGATAAGTGGAAGAAAATTGGTGATGGATGGATAAATAACATGGTAGATTGACAGAGATGATCAGCTAACTCTGTTATGCAGTGCAAACTTCAATTATAATGAAAAAAGTTTGATTTTGTAGCAAACCTCAGCATGCTATATTTAACAAAGAACAACATATAAGACAATTATGTTGATGGGTTTGAGAAAAAGTTGCTGTGCATATGCAGAGGATGCCAGAAGCATATAAGAGCAGCACTGCTCTCTGCCATTTTAAGGGTAAAGTAACAGTTGAGGCTAGCAAAACCCTATTAAATGTCAGAACTGCAGAATAGTCTTGGGATGTTTTTAAAGTTAGTGGTGCATGGAGAACAATTTGCCCAGACAGTTGTAAGTCATTTCATTAGGATCTGGATTTGATATTTCTTGCCCTCACTATACAGTCTGATTTGATTCCTGGTCATTGAGGGTAAACTGAGGCAAATCCTTTTAACAGGGTCTTAAAGCCATAGCGTGAGGTAATGTTGGAAGTGATAGGTTCTCCCCTGGGGTTGATTAGGCTCAGCCCTGTAACTTTCACTTAATGGGATATGACCCCTCAGAGCCTCAAGTCTCTGAAAACACACACATGCCCAGCTATTACTACCACACACAGATACATAGACACACACGCACAGTTCACACATTCCACCCTCGGCCCTCACGCTCACCAGCGCACCGACTGCTGTTTAGTTTAAAACGAGGCCGCCGGCAATTAACTGTGTTATGCCAAGCTTATTCTCTGGCTGTTTCTCGCTGGATAAACTGTTCCAATTGGTCCCCAGCAGCCAACTGAGGCAAACAGTAAGTAGGTGTCTCTGTTATCACAGCGTGGTTTTAAAAAGGCCTGTGAGGATTAGACAGTGCAGTGTAGGATTTCAGGCTGGTTAGCCAACGCAGACCTTTTAGCTGATTGTTTTGCCTTGGCAGCATGTGTCAGTGAACTCCAACAATCAAGGAATCCCTCCTTGAATTATCACATTGTCCACATTTGGGTACTATTGTATCGATGACAATAACCAAATAGTGTCTTTTGAAGGTACTTGGCCAGTAACTCACTTGCAAAGTGAGTGTTTTAAAAGAGGAAATAACTTGATTGGGGTGGTTAATGTTACCAAAGTTGTTTAGAAAGGGTTATGAAAGAGATCTGATAGTTAACAGTGTCATTTTAAACCAGCAAAAGTCAAATATTATGATGTGACAATTGCCAGACATAACTGACTATTATGGGACAAATAAGCAAGCAAACTGACTCAATATCTAGCAGTATCTGGCTACAGTTTGCAAATATTAACTTGTGTTTGGCAACATAGGCTGCTGCAAACCAAGCAAGACTATGAAAAGTTGAGGTAGCTTCTGGGTTTGAAAAATGAAGCACCTTAAACCTGCATTCTTTGTGTTGGCCAGCAAGGGCTGACCTCTCTGCTTTTAAGTAGAGATGCACGACTGCAATTTTTTTGGTCAATTCTGATTTTAGATTTTTCACTTTTTTGTGTGTGTGACCTGATGATTTTGATTTTCTAAGGACTCTAACTGACAGCGTATACAGACAAAAATCAACTTTTCTTCAATGCAAAATTATATTTTCATCATAAAAGACATCATTAAATTTGACAATTTCCCCTAAACTGTAGTAAGTTACAGGATGTCCCTAAACAACCAAATACAAAGTGCTCTGCTACTAGAAAGAGGTACAAATAATTAACAGAAATTGCTGTACACCCACCTTCACCTGACATATTTTACCTTATCAAACAAAAGCACATACAACAAATTTATTTTTAAACAAATGTCAGTTACTTACATCATTTCCAGTATGTTTATAAATTCCCCAGATAACAGAACATTTACCCTATTTTTTTTCACTCATCTCCATAAATTTCCCCATGACTGCTTTGGTCTTTTAACTGTCTAAGTGTCTCAGTCCAACTTATAATTAGACATATGTGAGACTGGGCGGCCGGTCACCAGTCCATGCCGAGCACACTGAAGATCAGCCAATTCCAGTCCCTGGCCAGGGACTGTCTTAAAAAGACTCACAGTTGGATTGAAGTCTATAATAGAATGTCTATTGACTCGCTTGTTTACTTCAAAATACTTTCCTTATTGATTATCACCACTGCTGAGCTAAGTAAGAAAGCATTTTTGATGATTTTTTTTTTTTTTTTTTTTTTGCTGGCTTTGAGCTTACTTGGACTGTAAATCTCAATGGAGTAATGTGTAGAAAACGGTTTACTACAGGAGGTTGCTGTGTTTTCTCTCACATGTCCTCTCAACATTTTCACATTACACCTATTTGTGTTTTATTACTGACTCAAAGGGTGCTTATAATTCAGTGCAGAAAACACCACCAGACACTGCTACAGCATATCCATTATTAAACAACCAGCCACCATGATGATGTGCTGGATAAGCTTGGCGATCTCTGCCTGGCTTCAGTCCCGGGCGAGGGGATGTTGTAGGCAGTGTATGAGAAAGTGCGGTCTGTGCTAAAAACAAACTGTAATTTTAAGTCACTCAGACCAGCAAAGATGGTATTAATTTATCACTAATGGCTTTTCAGTTTCTTCATTTCATTGGCAGTTAATGCGTGATTGTCTTTTCAGGGAACGTGACGGAGCAAATGGTATTGCTTTAAAAGCATGCTCTAGGCAGATCCGTCCAAACAAAATCCAACCTCTGTACTAATTTCAAGTTTTTAAGTGACATAAAAAAACCCTGCCAAGCCTGTCTGGTTTCAGGATGATCAGGTCTGCCAGTGAGTGGATTCTTTCCATGGAGCAAAGCTGACATCTACATAGACACTAAATTGTGGAGGGGAACATCCATATTTTCTTCTCATTTGGTTGCGTTCCCATTTAATAGGTCACTGCAATAACAAACTAATTATTTATGGTAAAAGCCTAATTTATCCTCCAGATATTCATCTCTAACTGTTGTCTTGTAATTCACCCCAACGACAGGCAGACCTTTTAAATAAACACTGATGGTGACCACAGCGAGGGAGGGCCATCGCTCTTGACGAGTAATGATCCACTCCACTATCTCTATGCTCTCGGAGGCCTAAACAGTTTATTTCGTGTTTGCAGTCACTTCCTAGGGGTTGTTAAGCTGATGTACAGTTTGACAGAAACAGAGGTAAACCAGATCATTGGAGAAAGATTCTTTTGACCTGATAAGTAGAAATGGGTACATTAGGGAGAAAAATGGAGCAAAACACTAAAACTGTGGGATTAGTCTTATATTCAGTTTACACAGACAGATGCTGAAAAATTCTTTCGTGTGAGAAAGTGGGCCCTTTACCTGCAGTCTTGTTCTGTGACTTAAAGGAGCCATGAACCATTAGTACCGTGTACAGAATTTTGGATTGTCTTGTTTGCTTAGCTATCACAACAGATATTAATATCACCACAAGACTCATTTAGTAGATGTTCTTTTTTTTTTTAAACATAGAACCCTGTTTTCAGAAACATTGGGTTCCATGTAAAATGTAAATGCATTAATTTTCTATTTATATTTTTGCTTGTTTGGCAGCAGCTCTTCAGGATGAAAAGGTTCACACAGATTAACAAGACTGCTGAAAGTAAAAAAAATACCTGTTTTAAGATCTCACAACTAATTTTGTTACTGGCAGCTGGTCAGTAACATGATCATAAAAAGAGGATTCTAGTGAGATTGAGTCTGTTTGAATAGTGTGCAGCAATTACGGAGTATCATTTATCATTGTTAAATTCAATGTTAAATTGCAAAAAAATTGAGGCTCTACGGTAGATAAAAGATTAGACAAGGTCAAAAACAAGACAGGGCTGTGATCTTCATGCCCCCAGGTGGCACTAAAAAAAAAAAAAAAAAATCTTTTTAAATTCTTCTTGGAGATCATGGACACTGCATCCAACAGGCTAAAGAGGAGAGGGACAGTCAGGCATTTGTGTTGGTATGGAGGAGCAGAGGTAACTGTATTACTGTATTAATGGATTAGCAAACTATTTGAAGTTTCCAGTGTCACGAAGGTGGCTCTCTTTTAATTCACTGTAGTAACTGATGCTGAACACATAACCTGGTCCAGAGCAGGTCATGTTCATAGTCCCGAAGCTCCACATTGTGATGTAGATTGTCTGCTGTAGGAATATGTTTTTATATATGCAACCTATTGAGATGTACACTGATAACATTTTGACTACTGACTGGTGAAGTAGATAACACTGATTTTCTCTTCATCATGCCACCTGTTAGTGGATCGGATATATTAGGGAGCAAGTGAACTTTTTGTCCTCAAAGTTGACGTGTTAGAAGCAGGAAAAATGGGCAAGCGTAGGGATTTGAGTGAGTTTTAGGGCCAGACTGTGATGGCTAGATGACTGAGTCAGAACGTCTCCAAAACTGCAGCTCTTGTGGGGTGTTCCGGGTCTGCAATGGTCAGTATCTGTCAAAAGTGGTCCAAGGAAGGAACAGTGGAGAATCAGCGACAGGGTCATGGGTGGCCAAGGCTCACTGATGTACGTGGGGAACGAATGCTGGCCTGTGTGGTCCGATCCAACAGATGAGCTATTGTAACTCAAATTGCCAAAAAAGTAAGTGCTGGTTCTGATAGTAAGGTGTTAGAATACTCAGTGCATCGTGGTTTGTTGCCAATGGAGCTACATAGCCACAGACCAGTCAGGATGCCCATGTTGACCCATGTTAGCTACTGAAAGCACCAACAATGGACACTTTAACATGGACTTCACCACAAAGCAATGCGAGACGGTGGCCTGGTCTGATGAATCACATGTTCTTTTACATCACGTGGATGGCCAGGTGTTTGTGCCTGGGAACACCTGGCACCAGGATGCACTATGGGAAGAAGGGAAGCAGGTGGAGGTGGTGTGATGCTTTGGGCAACGTTCTGCTGGGAAATCTGTGATCATTCATGTGATTGATTTTGTGCAGAAGAAAAAATGTGAGCGGGCACAGAACATGAAGCAGAAAGGGTTCTTAGTCAAAATCTATAACCACCATGGTGATACCTGTAATCTCTGAATGGAGGTTTCAGGTTTTGTCAAGAAAGCCTGGCTCCTTTTCAGAGAAAAATGTAAAAACATCTACAATTCTACTACAGTTGGACAAAATGTAACGCTTGTGCCACTGTAACCAAAGCACTCCAGGCAGGAACCAGCTTGTAGGTCGTAAATCTGCTGCCCTTTAACTGGCACTTCACAATGGATTTCTGGCACTTAAAGCGTAACCTTTTGAGTTCAAAAGACATGAATTGCCTTTATTTTTGTTGTCATGTTGCCAACAGTTCAAATACCTTTAGGGGTAACTCTTTTGGTGCTTTGTCAGGAATTTAAATTTGCAAATGAGCACACAACCTTCAAAGGAAATTGTGCTGCTTCTGTGGTATTTTCTGAGTTTCCTGAGCAACTTACCTCCAGTTTTGACACCAACTTGATGCGCAGACCCACAGGCGAAATTAAGAAGCCTCACTCATTTGGACACCTTTTTCTTTATTTAACAGTAATGTGCCTTCCACAGCTTCTGAGCCACTATGTTAATGTTTGTTAATCTGACTGTGACACATGATTGATAGCCTCTCCCAAGTGTGCAGGATCCAAAGGATTAGTAGTGTTTACTTCTAGTAGCATGCTGGGTACCTTGGCTGTAAATGACTGGAATTAATAACCTGCTGACGCCTATGAGACAGCTCTGTTTATGTACAGACAGAGACATGACAGTCTGTCCTGGACATTGAGTAGTTGTAAAAGTGTTTTCCCGCGCCCAGAAAGGTTTGTGTTTATATGTCACTTATGACAACTGTAATATTCATATTAGTCTGAAATGATTCTTTCTCAATGTATTTTTTGGCCTTTAGCATTTTTAGGTCATATGTCATATGGCTTAGATATTAATAATACAGGATTATGCAGTGTTTACATTTCTCTCTCTCTGCTTTTGGCTTTATCCACACCTCTTTTCTTCCCTCTTGCAATCTCTCTCTCTCTCACACAGACACACACTAAGGGGCATGAGAACAGGGTAAATCCTTGACAACTTCAATGAAGCCTGACACAAAGGCTAAAACTCGAGGGGGGTGAGAGAAATGCAAAACCGTACAGTAGCCTGACCTCTTCCAGCTAACATAGACATGCATGCACCAGATACCGGGCGTGGTCACCTTCCTGCACAAAGCCAGAAATAAAGAACCAAGCTATTGCTTTCAGCAACAAGACCCCTAGGTGACCTTCCTTATCGACCCTAGCATGACCCCATAGTGAGGAATGAGAGAAGCAAAGCGCCCAGTATCACTATACAGGAGTCGAATGCACAGGGACATCATTACAATAGCGAAAAAAAGGAAGGTGCTGTCATTGTGTGCTCACAGTAAATCAGTGTGTAGGTGATAGTCCCAGATCTCAGGCCCTTGCACCCACCTTAAAGGCCCACTGCGCTCATAAGTCAACCAGCTTTCTCTGTCTACACTCTCACTGTGATTGTAGCCTCAAGTCTTTGGTCATTCATGTATTGTTTCTTAAGCATTTCTTCACAGCTGGGCTGGTTTGTCTCTTTCGGGTCAAATAGAGGTTCGTGGCTTCAGGGTGCAACTGTACTCGGCTTAGCGCTGAGGAATGTGTCACATCCAGCTTTAATACCAGCTGGGAATGGAAGCCGATCATTTTCACTTTCAAACCCTTGAAACGATGCCATCCATAAATTGAAAGTTGAGAAAATCAGTGCACTCCACAGCTGGATTAGAAAACAACATAACAATTGAATTACGCTTTGTTTTTACATGCCTCTAATGCATGCCATCCTTGTACACTAGGCAGACGCCTTCTATCTTAGCACAAGTGTAAACAGTTATCTTTTCTGTTTATGCTCTGATATTTAACAGTTAAACCCGTGAGAGTGCTGTATAACCATCACATAAATCCATCTGTCTGTCTCTTGTAAGTTTTCACACGTCTCGCTGTGTTTTGTCCACAGTCGACCTGGAGCACATGAGGACAGTGAAGTCTGATAAACACCAGCGCTTCTGCCAAGAGAATGGCCTCATCAGTCAGTTTGTATCAGCCAAGACGGGAGACTCGGTTAGTACCAGCCACTTTCCAGTAGGTCAGGAATGAATTTGGAGTGGCTTTCATGGGATTTACCTTGTCCTATTTTTCTTGTAATTCCTTTCTCCAGGTCTACCTTTGTTTCCAGAGATTGTCTGCTGAGATTTTGGGTGTAAAACTAAACAAAGCCGAGCTAGAGCAGTCACAGGTGAGCCACGATAACATCAAGGTTTACCCGAAATTTTTACCAGTATGCATATGCAGCAGCCTTTTAATCTTATATGGCTAATTTTCTCTTAGTCTCATCTGTACTTAACCAGCCACTAGTACTCGAGTTGTCCCTCACGTCTAGCAATATGTGTAATGTTACACATGAGCCTAGGGGAGGTCACAGGGAGTGCGTTCGGTCAATGGAGGTCACCACGCACTGTATAGGACTTTTTGTTGTGTAAACATGATTTTGCTATGTCTGCCTCCTGTGATGGTATACCTGCCACTGACACTGCCCATCTGTAAATAGACCCACATTGACCACATTAATGCGTGAAGTCAGAGGTTAAAGGTAGGCAGTTGTTGGGGTGAGGAGGTTAGGAATGGCTGCCTGATTTATTTCCTTTATCTCCCACCGTTTTTTGCTCTTTTTTTTTTTTTTTTGAACAAAACTGTGTCTCGGCTTGGCAGCCAGTCCATGATGCCCAGTAGGGGCAGCTGTAGGATTTACAAGGTCACCTCCCCCAGAAGCATTAATCCTGAGTGTGATATGAGCGGCTGGAGCCACACTGGCTGGGTAGTGGTTGGTGAGCCTTAGGGGCTACAGAGAGGTCAGGACCCCCAGAGAAGGGAGAGCATGTAGGTGAAAGACTGGCCAAATTCTCAAGCTCTTCTCCAATCAACCAACACTGCTGCTGAGTGACTGAAAATGCCCACAGACTAATGTAGCTGTCCATTTACTTCTTGCTTTCACCGCCTCCCTTGATAGTTCTGTCAGTAAAGCAAAGTGCTTTAATCCAGGCTAATCAAGCTGGGTGAGTGGCTGGATCCAGTTTGCACTTTATAAAGAAGGGATAAGAGTAGTTGACAGAAACACATAAAGCATAGCACAGCACTGTAGGGAAGGAAATATATATTGTATAAGGAAAAAAAACTACTAAACATTTATAAAATTTCCTTTGTTGGCATGATTATGCTGCTATATATTTACATTAATTGTCGATTTACAACAGTTGATGTTGTAAGATGTTTCTAGAAATCTAAAAAACCACAGTGTTACCAGGACATTCCAGAAATATCCTCATTTAAATCGGGGAAAGGACATTATCTGCTAGTTGTGAAGATTTTTTTAAGCCACAGTCTGAACCCATTCAGTGGACATTTATGTGTCCACTCGAGGTTCTAGTTAATTAAACCAAGAATTAGTTCCTCCCTCTGTTGGTTTGCAGCTCATAATTTCTCAGAGCTCAGGCTGGTATTTTCATTAGCTTTGTTTCATTTGGTCAATTTTTGTTCTTTTAAAAAACAAAACAAAACAAAAAAACTGCACAAGCTCTCACAAAGACAAACCAATGTTGGAAGTAGGAAGGAATGGATATAGAATGGAGGCTTTCAGCAGGTCATGCCTCTGGGTGTAGCCGTAGGGCGAGCAAGGCGTCATTATCAGCTGTCAGGTTTAGAGAGCCGAACACGAGGGTCACAACCCCCGACAGTATTATATCTGCCTGGCAGGCTTCTCCGTCATGGTCCTCTGTCTGTTAGATCAGATAGCGAAGCCACGATCACTCACCGACTCCGACACCAGGTTTCGGCAGCTCGTTAATCAGGCAGCCAACCAGGGCCTGCTATTCAGCCATGTGGGCTCTCTAAGGTTGTTATTCAGCATAGGGTCCAGTTGCCTTTTTACACCAACATGAAACCGAATTCAGATTAAGTAATGAAATCAAAACTTTAATGGCTGCTCCAACAGAACAAGTATCTTTAAGTCCTAGTTTAAAAAATACAACTTAAAAATGCTTTAGGTTCACAGAAATGAAATGCCTCATTCACATTTAAAAAGACTGCACCAAAACAAGTTGCTCTAAGACGCGCCTCAGAACAGGGCTAAACGAGGGGTCTGTGGAGCTACAGTAACGAGGAATTCCGACCAAAGCATTGCAGTTCTACTTTATATAAACCACAAGTGAATGACTTACATATGAAAATGAAGGATTTAAATGTCCCCTTTAAAATGTCTCATAGGATCTAAAAAATTGATATTTTTCAAAATGTATTGACAAAGTACCTCAATGTAAGCCGTGATTTAGTGTTTTAAGGTTGCTGCTTTTGTGTATTTTAGATTAATTAGAAAACTGGCTTAGGTGTGTGTGCTGGCTACATTGATGGCCGATTTCCCTTCTTTCAGTTCATCTGTATCACTCCACGATTCATCCTTGGTTTCCACTCTTCTCAAGCCTCATGATTCTGTAATTGTCCTTTTTCTTTTTTTGTTTTCATTCTTTTTCCTGGCTTCCACTCATCCACTGCTCAATGCACTGAACCTGCTCAGAGGATTGTGAAGGCTGAGCTGGTGGACTACCCACAGGACGAAGGCCCAATTAGTCAAGAGAACCCCCAGAAAAGCAAAATTTGTTTGGTTCAATAGCTGGAAGTATGTGTCTACAGTTACACAGATTTATTCCCGTAGATCTTAGAAAACATAAACAGCCAATTTGTAGTTGTAGCAACCATTAGTAATAGTGATCACCTGGTAGCCGTGGTTCAGAGTTTAACTCTACAAAGTGGAGAATAATAGAGCCTCCTCTGTGGCAGTGACACTAAAGAGTCCCCAGTATTTGTTGCTAATCCATCTTAGGAATCGAAGCTATGTGTGTTTTGGTCAGTGTGATGTAATGAGAAAAACCTCCATGATGTAAACAGATATGACTCCAGTCTGTCCTCCGTCTGCCTCCTCACAGACTCAGGGCACGGCTGCACGTTTTGAATCATTCCCACGTATCAATAAATGTTACAGAAACAGTTCAGCAGTTTGGGAGATATCTCAATAAAACAGACGTGAACATCCATACAGCTCATGTCTGCGCATGAATACAGCCTGAAATGGTTGTAGGTGGATATTCAGACCGAGAGGCTGGATGTTTATCCTGATTGTAATTTTCATGCTAAGCTAAGCTAACCAACTGCTGTATTTTTGTGTATTTCCTCAGTCTTTTTAATAGTCTGAAACTCTGTCATATGAGGGACCTAATTTAATGTGGCCTGACTGGAGGTTACTGGTGTTTCCTTTAAAACGAAGCAGTTGTTGCAGCTTTTAAACTCCGTGCCCAATCATCTGTGTTTCCATCTTTTCAGCGTGTGGTGAAGGCGGACATTGTGAACTACAGTCAGGACACCGTGGCCAGGACAGTCAACCCCCCTCGCAGCTCCATGTGTGTGGTGCAGTGATCCCTTCTGACACGCACACACACAAACACACAAAGCTTGTTTACAGTCAGTATTCTTTTTTTCAGATTTTTTTTGGTTGACTGGATGAAAGGAACAGACCGTGTGATTTCGAGGCCTTGGCCTGTAGTTTGGATATTTAACAGGAATAATTTCACAGGTGATTCACCAAAAAGGATATGGGACCTCATTTTTTTTTTCAAGTTTACACGCAGCTATCCTTTTATTTCATCTTAAATTTATGTTTAAAAATGATTCTTATGCGATTAATTGAGCTATGTTAGTACAAATTAGGGATGCGCCGATCCGATATTCAGTATCGGTATCGGTCCGATTCTGGCCTAAATTACTGGATCGGATATCG
>JAVDPK010002420.1:872846-898042 GCA_034780415.1 Cichlasoma orientale
GATCGGATTTGTATCGGTATCGGCAGATACCCAAATGTAAAATATCGGTATCGGTATCGGACATGAAAAAGTGGTATTGTGCCATCCCTAGTACAAACCTGGTTATTCAGTCTGCTAGTTGAAAATAATTTTATATATGAACATATTTTCCTCTGCCATTGCTGTTAGGGACATTTGTTTTAAACAGTCTGTTTATTCTATGGCCGTTGCAAAGTGGCTTCAAGGAAAGAGTTCGTGGGACATAAACGGGGGATTATGAAACCAAATGTGATTTTCATTTATTCCTGTGGTGCTCGTCAGTTGAACGGAGGGGAAATAGGTGTTAAAATGTTGTAGTGAGTAGAGTGAAATGAATCTCTGCTTTCTCTTTGCCAAGAAAGGGCCTCCACTAGCAGTGATGTGATGTACACTATGTTCTGTTATTTTGCATAGAAATATTTTAATTTTCAGTCTTAAATTAGGATGTACATTTTCCACTGTTTATTCTTCAGAAAAAAATGTCTGTTCTCCAAGTGTTTCTTGTAGTCTATAATCTAGTTTGAAAGTATAGTTTTATATTTCAGGCTAAAAATCATTTCATTTTGTTAGCTGCTTTGTTGGTAAAGTGTTAATGACGTTAGATGAATACGACTGAAGGGGATCTGAGTATCAAGCTGAGCAGGAGCTGGGCTGAAATGTACAACATTATAGATTTCTCTACATAGCCTTGTTTTTTTCGACTGTCCGTTTTAGAACAGAAGTTTGCATTGGAGAATGGCTATGATTAATAATTAATTTCAACCACATGGTCTTTAGCTGAGGTAGTACCAGTTTTGTCAGAGTAGTTTCTACATAACAGTCCGTCTGGTCACAAAAAACCCCCCAAAAACAGCCACCATGTGTGTAAAATATGTATTTGTATACTAAAAGCAACCCCTGCTCCATTTCAAAGCTGCTTTCAGTGATTAAAAATCATCACAAGGTATCGTTGTAAATTCTGATCATGTTAAGAAAATGTATTCTTTAGAAATTGAAAAATTGTACAGTCAAAAGTGAGTGTTTAGCTATAAAGTGACACAGATTTGTGTTTCTAAATAAATGCTATATGAAAAACAAGCAATTTGTGGAGTGCATCTGTGAATACGTAAACTGTTTGTGATCGCTTGTGCCAATTAATCCTCTGTGTACAGCGAGATTTTGCAGGACTTGCTAGGAGAATGGAAACAGGTGCAACTGTTTATTGAAGCATGTAAATAAAACATGGAAATACAGTGTATAATACAAAAACAGAGTTTTTCTCTGTCAGTAATATTTAGGTCTGTGCTCTGTGGAGACCAATCCATGAGTGATTGTGTGTGTGTGTGGGTCATTGTCATACTGAGAAATGAAGCTATTGCCATATGGTATCACATGATGGATCAAAATCTGATGGTACTTTTTCACAATTGGTGTTCAGAATTCCATCAATTTTGAAAAGATCCCCAACACCACTGGCTGAAATATAGCCCCAAACCATGACAGAACCCCCACCGTGTTTTACAGATGGCTGTAGACACTCATTGTTGTACCTTTCGCCTGACCTCCTCTGTACCACAATTTGAACCAAATTTGGATTCATCCCTCCATAAGACCTGTTGCCACTGCTTTTCAGTCCAGTTATTGTGTAATTCGGTATACCTCAGCCTTTTCAGACCATTTCTGATGAAGCTTCAGTGAACATTAGATGGATCAACTGAAGGGCCAGATGCATCCCTCAAATCCTGTGTCAGGTCTTTACTGGATTCACGACCACTGACTGGTGAAGTGGATAACGCTAATTATTCATTCATCATGGCGCCTGTTAGTGAGTGGGATATATAGTGAACATTTTGTCCTCAAAGTTGATGTGTTAGAAGAAGGAAAAATGGGGATACGTAAGGATTTGAGCGATTTACAAGGGCCAAAATATGATGGCTAGATGATTGGGTCAGAGCATCTCCAAAACTGCAACTCTTATTGGGTGTTCCCAGTTTGCAGTGGTCATTATCTATCAAAGGTGGTCCAAGGAAGGAACAGTGGTGAACCAGTGACAGGGTCATGGGTGGCCAAGACTCACTGATGCACGAAGGCTGGCCCGTGTGGTCCGATCCAACAGGCTACTGAAGCTCAAATTGCTGAAAAAGTTAATGCTGGTTCTGATAGAATGATGTCAGAATACACAGTGTCTGCCATATTTGTTTGTCTGTTCAGAGCTGTCAAAGTCTTTTGTCAAAGGCTGGCAAACTGTATATGGTTTTAACAGAAAATAAAGCAAGTTATATGTTTTAATCTTATAATTGTACCCCCCTGTACCCAAGGGTGTAGGTTTTTAAAATTGGTGGGTGGTGAGGTGTGGTGGGATTATATTGATAGGGACATCCCCCTACCGTCCCTAGCTAATCATACCCTGTGATTGGTAGGGACGTGTCTCTGATGTGCATCTCGTTAGAAATGTAACTACATATTGCAGCGACTGTGATTGGACATTCAGTACTGTCATTTCCTCCTTTATGTTTCTGGCTACTTCTCTGCCTTTTTTTTTTTTTTTTAAATCGACTGGAATAGAATGGGCCAGCTTGAAAAGAGAAACTCCACCGCCAGCTAGTGTTTTGGCAGAGCAGCATGGAGCACCACCGCACATATAAATGCTGGCAACATTAGCCACTTGCATAGGCTACACCATAAACTCTACATAGATTCAACACAGAAGTATAAATCATGCAAAAAGGCTTCAAACTGCAAAATGTTAGGATTAAGACAGTTTTTTTCTGCTCTTGGCTCTGTATGATGTGAATGAAAGGGGAAATCCTCCTGTGCTCACAGCTCAGTGAGCACAGAAGTCCCGCCCACCCGCGATTCAAACCTTGGCTTAAAGCTAGGCTGGTATTAAAGGGGAAAGAACCAAAACCTGTTTCCAACAGAGTATGGCCTAAGAGAATGAACTAAAACCCAATAAAAGATAAATAAGGATTATTTTCAACAGTATGATGCTAAAGCAACTCTAGTAGAGTCCAAGAATAAAAATGTGGAGCTGGAAATGAGACATGTACACCAATGTTTACCTTGTCTTCCACTAAAAATGTAACATAATGATAATAGTTGTTTTAGGTTTTCATCAATTGTACTTTGGCCCATGTTACTGTGAAATTACTGCATTCTGTGTGGGATTAAAATGCAATTAGGCTTACCCTGCAGACACCCTGAATTAGCAAATGATGCGAGCTTGAGGGGAATATTGTTACCACAGAATGAGCTGTTTGAATGTGTGCAGACATTCCCATTACTCAGTCTTTGTTAGCTTGTTACCACATTTGGACATTGGTGTCACTGTAATTTTTCACCTCATTCTGCTAACAGAAACCAACGGGAACACGCCCCGGAGGTGTTCATGTGAGCGGCAGATGATGGGAACCAGACTACTCCTGATGAAGACGTTACAGATTAAAGATCCATATGTTGAAATTTAAGCGTAAGGACGGAAACTTGACCACCCCAGAGATCCCCATCTATACAGACTAAACTAAGTCTCTGGTAGCTAATGAGCCACCTGGTCTTTGTTCACTAAATCTTCACTGAATTGTCCCCTAAATCCACTCTGGATAGATGATACAAAACAGCTTCATTAATGGTTGTAAGCTGCATTAATTAATCACTTAAAGTGGCCTTTGGTTGGTGTCACACCACTATAAGAGGGTTCTCGTTTAGCCTTTTCTTTTTCTTTTTTTTTTTTGCCGAGTCAGTGTCAATGAATCCACTGACGTATTTAGAAGGATTAAGTGCATTCGAAACCACTGACACAAGCAAAACAAACACTGTATCTATACAGGGATACCTTCCATTTTCTCCTTTTCCAGGTGCTGTTAAGTGCGACTGCCTGGTGCAGAGCTACTATAAACAAGAGTGTGTCTTAAAGGAGAATGAGAGGCAGGCCAGCTGTGGTCATTCCAGCACACTTGCATTGTTTCGCTTGAGTGGATGTCTTAGGAATTGTCTCTGCTGAATTTTTTGTCAAGAGCTGTCACCATCGCTGACAAGCGAGGCTTGCCCTTGGCTGTGCTGCTGTTTGGACAGGTGTTTTTGCAAAGAAAACAACTGCGGCCGCGTTTCCAGCTTAGAGGCGCACAACAGCAGCGTTCCCCCGAAGACGAAAGGAAAGAAAATCACGGCATGGATAACGCCTGAGGAGCGTGAGACTTTTTGACAGATAGGCAAAAGTCAAGGGCGATTTGCGTCGAGATGAATTTGTCTACCTGCTCCCTCCGTAGCTTCAAGTGAATCATTTTGTGTGTTACTTGGTTTTGGTGTTTGCTCGCTTTCCATTTGGGTACACATACCAGCGAAGATCCAGAAGTAAACAGGCAAACTGGACGATGCATTTGTTGGTATTTAGTTAACCGCTCTGACACTTTAAATTTGCTCAGTACTTTGTCGTCTCGGACTACGTTTTCGTCCTCCACAAAACCAAAACACTTCTTCTTTTCAGTGGGCGCAGGCCCTCCTTTTTTTTTGTATTTCTCTTTCCTCTTCCTCTCCGTCTGTGTTTCTCATCGCTGAAACTCTGTGATGACAGTCTCAAAAAACCACACATGACAAGCTGGTAAGAGGGCCATAGTTGTGGGCTGTGCTCTTTTTTTGTGCGGGCAGAACGGGGCCAACACCCTCATGATTACCCACTCACCCTCTTCCGTTTTCCACCTGTGCACAGTGCCAGACCCACAGCATTGAGGGAGTAGGCAGGACTGAGTCAACTCTCTCTGATGAGCTCCAGTCCCCCCCCGGTCCCCACACTGGCTCCTATTCTTTGCCGCTGTGCACTGGGCCAGCCAGCAACAACTGGAGTGACAGGCAAGGCAAGGCAGGGCCTGCGCTGGGCCAGAGCTGGCATCCATTTGTTCAGAGCGCTGATGTGAGCCAGCAGTGCTTAGTTCCCAGGGTACTTTAGAGGATTGCTCTCCTCTGTTTTCTCTGTGTGTTGGTAGATTGTGATCTGAGAACTCTGGTTGTCTCATTTGCAGCTTGTGTAGACAGACGGGACTGTCCTGGTAGGTGCCGTGTGTCTGCTCCAGCCAAGAGGCACATGATTTATTTTAGGGCCAAGGATGTGGGCATTCAGAGGGGTCATATTTATAGTCCGTTGGTCTGGTGAGAAGACCTGCCAGTAAAAGCAGAGATTCTGAAAAAGAGGCACAGGGGACAGAAAACTGAAAGTCTTTCTCTCTTTACAGAGGCCATGGATGAATGCTATTTTCAGTGGGGTGTAGTGAATAGCACTTAAAACTAAATAGCTATCGTATTGGATTTTAGATGCAGAGAGGAGGACGGCAAACAGTACAATAACAAAACAAGAGCATATTCTTTACATGAGGTAGTTATATGGGATCTTTTGAATTTAAAAAAATGCCTGATCAGGGTTGGTTTTTATTCTTTATATTACAAGTGTTTCTTCAGTTAAAGTGCACCCCAGATTAAACAGTCCAATTCTAAACTTTTAAGTACTTAATACCACCTTGGTTTTGGGAAGTTTGTAATTCATGTATAGCAGTGGCCCAGTGCGACAGCACACCAGCTCATCTACAGAAACGTGTTAATCCATTTCTTTATTCATTCTTAAATAATTGAGATCAATCTCTGCATTTCTCAGGGAACTTGTTAAAATCTTTGTTTGTGATCACACGTGCACACAGAGGTTATTTTAAATTAAAAAAACTACTATGAATGACAGCTGGATATCACAGCTGAAGGGCTGCGGTGACTCCTGAGCTAATATGTTTTTGTTTGCTGACGTGATGTTATCTGTGGCTATGAGGCTTGAAGCCATGTCAGTTGTGTAAACAGTGTATGAATTTGATTATGCAGGAAATCTAAAGATTGCTGAATGCAGGTTTATCAAATTTGCAGTCTGGCAGTTAAAATGTTGGGAACATTTGAAAACTATAGCCAATTTTTGGGATGGTCTATTATAGTTCTGTCCAAATAAATAATTACAAGAATTCTGTAAATCTATTTTCTTTACCGCTTACTAACTAGGAACATGGGGAGCTTTTTTAAAATTTTTTTTATCTGATATTAATTATAAATGAGTTTTTAAAGCTTTGGCACTTCATCTTTTTCATTAATTATTTTTTAATCTTGTCATTAAGGTGTGTTTGCAACCGCAGATTGTCAGCTGTGCTTGTTCTCTGTCTGTGTGACTCAATCATAGGGCGGATTACTAACTCAAACACTGTGAGAGAGGCAGACATGCTACATGTGTGCACATCATAACAAACATCATAGGCTGTCTCTTTCCAACAGAGTAGATGATGAATGAACCCAGTCTTTTCAGCGCTGATAATTGAGACCTCTCCTGGCTTGCAGGCTTGCATAGATCATATGTTTGATAAAGGATCTGCTCAGTTAGGAGAAAACACAATGATATCATCATGTAAAAATGACAGTAATGAGCCAGCACCTGAGCACTTACCCTCTTCTCAGCGCCTGAATCCAACCTGTGCCGTTCTTCAACAAAGAGAGTGACTGGGTGGGGGTAGAGTTGGGTGTCGGTACTTACCGCATCTGTTGGAAGATAAATATACATAAAAGAGTTAATAATCACAGTGAAAATATAAGGAGGGTGGTGGATTACAAAGTCATTACTCAGTTTTCCTTCTCTGTGTCTCGTTTGCTTTGTAATATCTTTGTCATTGTTCCCCAAAATACTTTGGATACAAAACCTGATATCAGAGCCATTCAATTTTTATAAGTGCTATTCATTACAGGCAACCGAAAATAGCATTTATCCAAAGACGACTCTTTGAAGCTTTTCAAAAGACTACTTAGGAGATGCTGCAGTGCTTTGAGATGCTGAAACGTGTGAATATATGTGGACTTTTTTCCACTGTGGAATTTTTTTGAGGCGGGAACGTTTGGCTCTGGGATTAAATAAATGCTTTTGTGGACCAAAAACGGTTGCAGCCAGAATGAATTGAGCAGTATTGTTAATTACAGAGGGCATATCCATTCTGGATTTGTGCAAGTATGCTAATTCCACATTGATGTCTGCCACAAATTATGTCCCATTTAACATGCGACAGAGTGGAACTTTCACCCCATGTTTGACTGGAAAATTCATTCAGCTCGAAGCCTCAAAAATGAGACTCTTATTCGGGCCTCAGTGGAGAAACAATAGTGTGTGAAGGTGGCGTGTAACACAGAACAAGTCCACGTTTATTGGCATCCATGAGTGACTGCTTCAGGTGTTCCTTTCTCTACAGGGACGACCGCTCAGACCCAGAAAATCTGTTCAGCCTGGATGAGCGTATGTGGTCTGTCTCTTCCTGAAGAGCAAAAGGTGCAGGAGTATGACTTCGCTCCACCAGGTGTTTCTGGAAATGGCGTGCTTCATGATTTGTACAGAGGTCGAATATCATCAGTGAACCTTCACAGTATCAACTTTTCAGGAATCGAGAAAAAAGAAAAAAAAAAACAGGTATTTTTAGCTTGATGCCAAATGCATTTCTCATGTTATCCAAAGGGATTTGAAACGGTTTCATATGGTCAGACAGCACTGTGAGCCCAAAGAAGATGAATAAACAGAACGCTACATTTATCTGCATCGAACATGTAATATATGAAGGTGATGAGATTTTAAGAATGTTATAACCAGGTTACAACATCTGATGGATGACATGCTGGATCCCAACCAATAACAGCTTGCCAAATTTCAGGACTTGACCCCAACAACTAACGTATGCAGCTATGGTTAATGTATAAGCCTGAATCTAGACACAGTTATCATTTCTTGGTGGTGAGAGTGGTTCAGACCTTTACTTCCCCATTTGGTGAAAATAGGTTTTGGTTATTAAAAAAGAAGACAGAAAGATTCTGGCAGAAAAACTGAGGTTTAGGAACACAACAAATGTTTGAAGAAGTAATAAAAGGCCTTTGTTCAGTGGGCCAGAGACATTAAAAATACACCTTTCCCCAGGCTGTAGAGACACAAAGAAACACAAAGAAAGCAACGGCAGCTTCACTCAACACAGATGTTCAGTTCTGTAGAACTGAGAGTGCGTCAATCTTTTTTTTTTTCTGTGATGAGCGCATGCAACATTTCTCTGGCCTCCAAGGTTATCACACAGGAAGTACAAGTTGCAAGGCCTCTCACAGGTGTTCCTTACTGAAGACAGTGCAGATAAAACAATCCACAATAAAAGATAGAATACTGTGCAAAAATCCCCTCGTGAGCTACCCCTCATTTCTTTATATTTTGTTTCCAAGGAGCCAGAATTTGTCATTTTTTAAGTGGTCTTGAGTAATCGTTCTCCAGGCTTTCTGAAGACGTTTTTCTTTGGACATTGGCTGCTTTTTCAGTCATTTTCAGTCCGGTCCTTGTACCTTGTACCGTTTTCAGAGGAAGGGTTTTTTTGTTTGTTAAGCCACAATACCGACCGGTGAATCATTCAAGCATAAAAAAGGGGCTAACTCAAGGGATGAACCAGTGTTGTGTCTACACATAACACACAACTTAGCAGAGAACCAATATTAAATTGTATCTTTAGACACTTTGTTACAACAGCCTGTTGCAAAAACACGTAGCTTGTTCCAATTTTTTTTTTTTTAGCTAAATCATGAAAAATGCCAACGATAACTGATTTTGACAGGTATAAAATAGTATTTTTCACAGAGCTATTAGTAGAAAATTTCAGCTGATCCATCTGCTGTTCACTGAAGCCTCATCAGAAATGGTCTCAGAGAGAACTGAGGGTGTCAAATGCCCATCGGTTCAGTTAAATCTTTGGGTTCAGTGGAATGAAATTAAACATCATTCTATTTTTATAGTTACAGAGGCTGAAATTTTCTAATGAGGGCCTTTGAGATGCTGTGTAGGTTCTGTGTGACACTTAAAGACTGGAGTTGTTGGAAACCAATGCTAACCTTTCCACCTGATGCCCTTTGTGTACTGGATTAAGTTGCCTGGCTGACATCACATCATCCTGGCATAAGATGATGCTCAGACTTTTTGTACGATAAGATCTGCAAAGTCCAGGTCGAGTGAGACATTTAAGCGTTTTAAGTCTTATCAGACAGCTATAGAGGATTACATTACCCTGGAATGTTATGGGAGAAACCGTTTTATCTTTCATCACATTGTTTGTGAGGTAAAGAGGGGGTAATGCTTCATTCTTACAAAGTTATCCACCAGGACTTTTTATTTTATTGGCCAGCTTTTTTCCCTAAACCGAGTGGGCACACTGAGACGGATGAGAGAGCTGCGTTTTGTCAGTCGGAAAGCCACCGAATTCCGCTTCACAGCCGCGTCCCCCTGCAGCTGGAAGGAATTCTGAGTCTTGCTGAAGGGCACCTCAGCAGGGTGGATTTTGGCTGTCAAGGGGAATTGAGCCGAGGCCGTCTGGCTGAAGCACCGTGACACCAATCACAACACCACCCCGCTGGTTCAGCCAAAAACAATATATAGTTAAACGAGAGACTTGCACGATACAGAGCAGCACCGAAATGTTGAATCAAAGAATATTTCTTGAAATGTTTGAAAGAAATGTCCTGTGACAGTGTCTGGGCCATTTCTTGGTGGTAACAGACAATGTTCTCTCACTGGATTGCCAGTAAAAAAAACTTGTATGATGGAAAAAGTGGCTGGCTCATATTGAGAAGCACGAAAGCGCTGATATAATGTGAGGTGACGTTAGAATTCCTCTCTCTGTCCAACACAATGTGGGCAGTGTGGAAAACCTGGATGGTGTGACTTTTTTCAGAGAATCCATCACAGCATCACAAACCCTGCAGGTCTCACTTCAGTACACAGCAGTGTTAATCAAAACCAGCCCGTTCAGGGGGGGGGGGGGGCACAAAGGTCATCAGTCAAGGAGAGGAAATTATTGATGGAAATAAAGGTGCTGGACTGCCCCAGTGGCTCACCCTTACCCTTATTTGCTAGTTGTGGAGTCTCTAGACAGGCTGCGTTATGAACAAGGCAGAGTTGTTCAAATCTGATTTAAGGGCTGCTTTTGTCATGACGTGCGCCAAAGAAGGGCTCATGCTTTCATTGGCTGCTTTACTCTATTTCCATTTCTTGACCTGCATTGAATGTCCACTAAAAGTTAATAAGTCTTTAATGTTTTCCTACTTTGAAAATTGCCTATGGACAGAGTGGAGCCTGTGATTTACTGACTTCAGCTGCTTGAGCTGCACAACAAGAAATATTTTGCCCCCCCCCCCCCCCCTCGTATTAAAACATATGAAATCACTTACAAGTTGCTACTAATTCACAGTGATCTGTCAAACCGTTTTAATAGAGACACGGAGTCATTACAGAATGTGATGACATTGCGTGTGTGCGAAGTATGCCGGGCCGCTGTAATTTGGAAAGAGAAGTGCCATAGAGAAAAGTGTCACAAAAGAAGAAAGGGACCCATGAGGGTCAAGTTCCCGTGTGCAGGCTGTTGTGTGAAGTGTCTGATGATTGCCAGGCTGTTCTGAGGACGCTGCTGGACAGGGAGGTGAGAGGCAGGTTAATTACTATACTGAGAGGGGAGGGTGAGATGCTTTACATAGCCCTTTGTGTCCTGTGGTATTGGGTTTCCAGCACAGAGAGAGGTGTGAGCAAAGGGTGCTGGAAGATGGCAAAGGGTAACACTGCAAGGGCCAAATCCATCCTAAAGTCGCCACATTGATCACCAGATGACAGGAGCTGCGAGTCCCATAAGAAAAACTGCCGTCGCAGTCTCAGTCATACTGTTACAACACGCACGTACAAACCAAGGGAAGAATATTACACATAGGCTGAATTTCCATTTCCATTTGAGGATGGTATTTTGCCCTAACCCCAATCTGGTCTATATCATTTTTAGTTGATACAGAAGCTGCCTTAAAACATGTGGTATGCCAGGCGCAGCTGCAGAATTGGGTGACATTTCTGTTTCACATATAAGAGCCGTGAACACTAAATGGGTTTTACCAATTGGAGCTGTCAGAAACTGCAGTTCCTTAAGTGGCCACTTGAGGTTGGCTTCAAAAACTAGGCAACCCCCATGAAAATTTTAAATGAATTCTGGATTTTGGTGGAAGCAAGTGAAGGAAAGCAAGAATATGAGCGATGGGTGAATGCCGGCTAGTTTTTGTTACCAGTCCAGCCGCTGTGTTCTGGCCTAACTGAAGATGGGCTAGGGTGGACCGGGAAATGCACGTGAAAAGCGAGTTCCAACAATCGATACAGAAGAAGATAAAAGTGTGTATTTTGGTGGTGTGCAAAGGTTTGATTTTTGCAGTGAAGCAGTCAATACTATTACTGATAGGAGGGGCTGTAGAGGGGAACAGAAAAGTACAGCTGCGCATCATCAGCATAGCAATGGTAAGAAATACCATGAAGTTCAGGGAATTATAGGGCAAGTATGGTGTCTTGTGAGGTACAAAACATTTAAGAAATTCTGTTTCAGTTTTTCACGAGTGAAATTCTCGAATTTTATTAGTCTTTTAGCTTAACATTAATTATATTGCACTCATACAGCTTACAGATACAATTTTCTGGTGTTAGATGATAACTTAGCACTCAATATTTTTGTCTATTTAAGGTAATTTATGGCTTCAAAGAAACCAGCATGGTGGCATCCAAAATGTTTGATAAAAATGACAGCAAGCATGACAAGGAGGTGAGCATTTTATAGGTTGGTGAGAGTTGAAAAATGGCCATTTTGGAGTAAAACACTGTCACTTTTTACCCAGCCATCCAGTCACTCAGTCCACGCTAGCCCATCTTCAGTTAGTCTTGTAGAAGTTTAAAACAATAATGGAATAGAAGCTAATCTGAGTATGGCCACAGTACTGATATAAAAATAATGCTTCGAGGTATATTTAGTTTACTGTGGGTCTACCAGCAGCAGTTGACTAGATTGAGGTTATTGTATCTCCTTCTACTGTGGCAATGCAGACACAAATCCTTTTAGGGTTATGTCAGGTATCTGGTGTGAAAAACAAGCAAACAAAAAACTTTGCCAAATCAAACATGAAGGCCGCCTGCTGTGGCAGCAGCTGAAAGCAGCTTTACTGGTGTGGAAATTCAAGCTTGTAGTAACCAAAGCATTTCACCTGAGAGTGTATACACCCCCTAAGCATTTCTGTGATCCGTTATGAAAACTGATTATAGCAGTTTTAATGTATCATTTCAAAAATCAATAACACTAAATATTCCATGAATGTGTTGAGGCCTTGTAATAACAGCTGGCACACGTCAGTCGTCACTGCTGCAGTAAGTGACTGGAAATAAAATGTTACCGTATGTGATCAAAGTTGCAGGAAGTTGTACTTTTTAAACGACTTCAAATACATTAAATGTACTTTAAACGAGGAGCACCTGCCCCCATTTGCTCCATCCCTTTCAGCTTTTCACTTTTTGCTCCAGTAGCCCAAATTGTCTCTTCCATAACCAGCTCTCACTCACTTGCGTGTGCACACGGAAATATCATTAATGCAATCCAAATGGTTTCTTTTGGATATTTACCCTATTCCTTATTATTCCTTGCCCCAGGTCACCTGAATCCCTTCATTATTTTTCCAGTGGAGGAAACACTTGATTTACAGTCCCAGAAAGCTGCTCCAGCCTGTCTCTGCAGGTAGATTAACAAAAGCATAAGTGCTGATATTTACATTTTACTATTGCAGTTCCATTAAAGGTTTGTATGTCTTGAGACCGCTATGTTATGTCTCGGTTTGTTTTCTTGCCCGTGAACACAGTGCAGTGTTTTCTGGACTTCATTAAGTAAATGAACAGGTGTTTCCCCCCTTAAGTCTTCATACACGGCTAATGAGCCAACTTAAGTGTGCTTAAATTATTAGGCAATTAGGGACGGGAAATGTAGAGAACACCGAACACAGGAAAACATTAGGTGTGTGTACATGCACTGCTAACTTGCACAATGTGGCGTTTTCTTGTGTGATTTAGGAGAAAATCAGCAAGCTTTTTTTTTCGTGTGTATTTTCAGTGCTAAATGTATCATTAGTGATTATGAAAAATGGCAAAGTTGAAAATGATGTTTGTTCTGCTCAAAATTGATTCATGTTAATTAACCTACTTCTAATTTAGTGTTAATGAATAAAAACACAAGCTGGCGGGTGCTCTAATTGAGAGTTTCAGTAATTTGTGGGGTAAAAGTTAAGTAAGAATAAACACATTTATGGGGAACTAAATACAGTATTGCTTTTTCCCGTTAGTTAAACTACGGCTATTTGTCAGCGGAGGCCAGAGCAACAGAGGAATAGAGTTGCAATGTTAGAGACGGGCTGCTTTGTCAAACGTAACACACTGTGGCTGTGTTAACTGTAGACTCATTCACTCACCCACCGTATTGTTTTTGCAACACAGTGAACTCAATAGAGAACAAGTGCAGGCAGCTTTTGGTACATTTTGAATACTGTGTTTATGTACTCCTGCTGAGTAAATTCCATTATGTATAGTCTGGTTGTGACAATAAATATGTTGAATTTAATAAACAACTAAACAACACATTCTTTGTTTACAGTTTGCAAAGTAAAGGTGTTAGGGAATGGTAGGCAGTGGAATGAACCATTATAAGGTACATGAGGGGGAGTCCATCTTTCAAAACTTATTGTTAAACCAGTAGCTTTCACTGCATGCAATATTATTCAAGACTGGATACACTCACCAGCCACTTTGTTGACAATTCAGTGCATTTAGGCATGCAGATATGATCAAGATGATTGGCTGAAGTTCAAAGTGAGCATCAGAATGGGAAAGAAAGGTGATTTAAGTGACTTTGAATGTGGCATGGTTGTTGGTGCTGGTCTGAGTATTTCAGAAACTGCTGATCTACTAAGATTTGCCCACACAACCATCTCCAGGGTTTACAAGAGAAAGTATCCAGTGAGCTGCAGTTCCCTCGGTGAAAACACCTTGTTGATGGTGTCAGATGATCTAATAGACCACCTTTGGATGTGGTGGAACATGAGCTTCACATCATGGATGTGCAGCGGACAAATTTGCTACAACTGTGTGATGCTATCATGTCAACATGGACCAAAATCACTGAGGAATACTTCCAGCAGCTTGTTGAGGCTATGCCCAGAAGAATTAAGGCACGGTGCCACCCCAGCTCCCCTTTTTAGTCCCACCCCTGGAGGCCATGGACAAAATGTTGCTATCTCATGCTTTGCCATTGTCTCACTTTCCACATCTCTGAAAGAAAAATGTACATGTCATGTTGTACTTGGAGATATTTCACAAGTGAGCTACTCGCCAATATATTAGACTCAGTAATTAATAGTAAAGCCTCTAATATGGTTCTGGTAGCTATATTAACCACTGCACAGTTGAGCCAGCTGAAGAGCATCATACTAAGTAACGTATTCAAGTGAACGAGCGGGCAATTCTAACACAGTTTAAACTAAAATTTTTGTCGTAACACGACACATTTTCCATCTCATTAAGCTGATTTAGTTCAAAGAAACACAAACAAAATATCTGTCGTGCACTCAGGCAGAGGAGCGCCGGCTTCCCAGTCATCAGCTTGATGTATCTCAATAATTCACCACAGTCGCAGTTGGTGTATGTAAAAGAGAAACTATGTAGCGCTCTGGGAGGGAAAAACCTGATCTGCCTCCTAACAAGAGAGAAGTGTGAATATGACAAAGCCTTCCCTATCTGACACCCAATCCAACAAACAGCCATCTGTCATCATTATAAGTGGCACCTGATGTGCTGCACTTAAGAGGCACCTGAATCTTTTATGCTCCACTGCCAATTAAGCTGGGCCAATTATCTGCTGAATTATTGAGTCAAATTCAGAAATTCAATCACTTTTTCATAAACGTGCCAATAACAGCGTTTCATCAGTGAGGGTGGCTCTGATGAAGAATCCGCAGAGTACCGTCCAAAGTGTCTTCACTGTGTTACTAATTCATATATTTCGATGAGCTAATCTTGCGTTCGTGTCAGCTACTGCCAGCGTTTTCCCCCTTTAGCAACGCCAGCTCTTTGGTTATTCATATTCTTGGCCTCGGGCAATGGGAACCTCTTCAAACTCCATAACAGATAATCCTCTCAGCGCAAAAGTCACCTGTCTCAGGTGTATCAGGGGAGAATGTCAGCTGAAACATTATCACCAAGATGGAGCCTGTGAAAAATATTTTCGTCCTTTTTGTTCATTTGACGGGAGTTAATACCACTTACTGCCTTTCTGACAGGTCCAGGAGTTATATTCACCATTATGTTCAGGGGTGTGGAAATTAAATCATGCAACAGAGGATTTGATGACACGTATTATTCATTTTAACAAGAGTCATTAATATCTGCAGTATCCTGTGACTAATCCCAAAACAGCCACAAAGAAGCCGGGTGGAGGGGAGCTGTGAGAGAAGTTTTGTGTCCATCTCATTGTCTGCCACCTTCTTCACCGGAACAAACCCCACAAGAGAGCACTATGAAAGAAATTAAGTTCCACTGGGAGGAATGTGAACAAAATCTAGTAAAACATGTTCCGCGCGTTTTCTGCAAGAGATTCAAATTTCTAAAAACACCTTTTTAGTGCTTCGGTCTCGCAGAGCAGCACTGATTAACCATCAGGCATCGGATGGTTGATTTTCACCTGTTTACCAGTGCTGCCACAATGGTGGAGGCACCTCTGCTACTATTGCTCCGTATCATATTCTGTAGCTCTCATCTTGAATTGTGCAACTTGCTTTGTGCCATGCTCATGGGCTACAACTGTGGCCCATATGTTTTGGGAGTAGTACGATTATCAAAACTAAATTGAGATTTATTTCCCCAGTAAAAGTCTGATAGTTCTTCACGATGTCATAGAAACAGGTGAAAGATAAATAAAAGCTGAAAAGGCAAAGTGTATGAACCACAAAACATTTTGGCCACGTGTGTAAATATCACGGCTCATGGGCTTTAGCTCAGATGAGAAGCTAGTTTGTTAGACGTCAAAGACTACAGCTCTGGGAGTAAAAAATATCATTAGAAAATAATGTTGGATGAGAGAAGCCTTCGTTTCCATAGAATGCATATTAATGAACAGTAAAAACATACAAAATTTTAAATAATAAACATAAAATAAATGTAAAAAATTAAATAAAAATAAACATAGATAAAATTACACAAAAGTGACAATATACAATCACAGACTGGACTGGAGCCCAGGGTGTAACCTGTCTCCTGCCCTGTGACCCCTGCCATGAACTCCAGATCCACCATGACCCTAATTTAGATAAGTGGTTAAGAAAATGGTTGGATGCATACTAGGGCTGGACAGTTCATTACAGTTTTGGGTATTTATGAAAACAAGATACACAAGATGTAACGATCACGGCGCTGAATTCTGTTTCACTATAAATTCAGAGTAACTCTTTCCTTTATGCTTGCCCCCCCCCCCTCCCTCAAAGCAGAAATTGAATCCCTATTCGGTTAAGTTTAGCTCAAATCAATATTATATATTATATAGATCATATTATAAATAGAATGAATTTATTTTAACTTGATTTATTTGAGATTCACGGAAACTTGAACAAGACAATAAATGAGTTATTTTTTCACAGTCTTTAAATAAAATAAAAGCTGCTTTCAGCTGCTCCTTTATTCACAACGGGTCGCCACAGCGTGTATCTCTGCATGGTTTTACACCAGATGCTCTTCCTGACACAAAAGATTTGTGGGAGCATGAAATTGTCCGAAATGTCTTGGTATGGTGAAGCATTAAGAGTTTCTTTCATTGGAACTAAGGAGCTGAGCACATCTCCTGAAAAACAACCCCACGCACTGTTCTTGAGCTAATCTGAAGGCCACATGAAGTTTGGAGCTCTGTAGTGATTAACTCTGCAGAAAGTTGGCGACTTCTGCGCACTATCCGCCTCAGCATCTGCTGACCCCGCTCTGTGATTTTACGTGGCCTACCGCGTCCTGGCTGAGTTGCTGTCATTCCCAATCGCTTCCACTTTGTTATAATATCACAAACAGCTGACTGTGGAATATTTAGTAGCGAAGAAATTTCACAACTGGACTTGTTGCACAGGTGGCATCCTATCACGGTACCATTCACTGAACTCCTGAGAGAGATCCATTCTTTCACTAATGCTTGTAGAAGCAGTCTGCATGCCTAGGTGCTTGGTTTAATACACCTGTGGCCATGGAAGTGATTGGACCACCTGAATTCAATGATTTGGATGGATGAGTGAATACTTTTGGGAATATAGTGTACTACTACTACTACTTTATCATTTTTCAAAACCGTATCATAGACAGTGAGCACCGAACAGTGACAAGAAATAAAGAGGCAGGCAGACACATACAGTTCTCAAGTAGATTCAAACCAAAGATGTTGGCCATCAGAGAAACCCACGTCCCATTACTCATCTTTTTACACTTATGAAAATGCACCAGTTGTGCAAGGGAATCTATAAATACAAAAAAGGAATGAAATGTGGAAATTAAATCACAGAATAAATCAAAGATTTTACACCAAAAAGCCACAATAAGCCACTACAATTTCTACTTTCTACAAATGCCACCTGGATTTTAGATTATGTTCTGCTGACATGGAATCATAATCTCATTTTTTTTTTTTTTTTTTTTTTGTGGTTTACACAACATCTTTGTGAGTCCCACTGGCTTTTTCTCATATGGTGTATTTACAGTTGTGACACCACCAACCACCACAGAGTTTATAGACTTTGCCATCGACCGATCCAACAGCAGCAACCCACCAGCTGTGAAAAGTGTTACCCGTCCAGGCGTGGCTGGGCTGCCGCTGGTGACTGACAGCAGGTTTAATATTTGATGAGGGACTTGGGATGAACCAGAGGTTTGACTCTCAGAGTGTGTGATACAGGGAACACCCAAACCCTCTGCTATTGTTATCCCCTTCTGTTGCCCTGCTATTCATAGAGTGGAGGATAGGGTTCTACACTCACACTCAGAGAGAAACACAATGAAGTGAGAATAACAAAGGTCGCTGCGCCCTTCTCATCAATATCATGTGAGCTCCTTCATAACGGGACTGCTGAGTGATGGGCATTTTAAATGAAGGCGAGTACAGTTTCTGCATGTATTATACCCCTCAGGTGAAAATTATACTAATTTATTGCAAGAGCAGTCCAACCCTATTTAAAAGCAATCTTAAAATTAAAACATCACTACTGTCAGTGTAAACAAAGAAGATGCATGTGGCCACTATTTTCTAAAAAATTAAATTGTGCAGACAAAGCTACAATATTAGCATTTTGGCTGCTGCCATGTTGTTTTTTTAGAATTTCAGAATTGACCACATTTGGATGAGAGAAGCTATCAGCTAACACTAGCTGGCTTAATTAGCAGGCAGCATATATGAACCTGATGTTACAGGCTAATAAAATACTAGAATTTCACTCATCAAAACTGATAATATCATAAAAATAAATTGCAGGTAGTTATTAAATAGGATCTTTGGTAGTTAACTCTCACATTTGTTTCACGAGCTTCTAGGTGTTATCTCAATCCCTCCGCTTAACCACCACCCACCTTGCGGACCCCTGACCTCTGACATGGTGCTAACAATATCACCATCACTCCCTGCTCCTGCATGCATAACTCACAGCTCAATGTAACATGTTCACACTCTGCTTTAAAGGCTGCTGAAAGGCATTTCGAGAAAGTGGGAAGTCGCTAGCTAAAAGTGAAGGAAACTAAGCCAGTTTACTTTGAAGGCGGATGCACCAAAAGAAGTAGGTTGCAACATTTTGTCATAATTACTTTACAGGATAATTTGAACATCACCTGAACTTGACCTTCAACAAAGGTTCTGAGGAGAGTAAGTGTGCAGAAATATGGCTTTTCACACTGTGTCCTTTTGAAAAAAGGAAAAATAAAAAGTGAGTAAGTTGTTATCATCCTTGTGCAAACTGCTTGCATTGTGCAGAATACAAAGGAAAAAGTCCTTGTCTTCTTTTAAGATATAAAATTTAAGTAAATAATATTGAACAGTCTACAGCTTTACAAATAAAAAAAATTCAAATCCACTCGACTCTATTTACAGAAATGAATCAATGAACAAATTACATACCAAATTTTCCATAGATGCATTTTCTTCCACTTATTGATTCAGGGTTGCGGAGTGGGGGTGGAGCCTATCCCAGCTGCGAGGGGCAGGCGAGGGGCAGGGTTCACCCCGGACAGGTTGCCACTCTGTTGCAGGGGCTGACACAGAGAGACAGACAACCATTCACACTCACATCCACACCTATGGGAAATTTAGAGTCTCCAGTTAGCCTAACCCCACTAACTGCATGTCGTTGGACTGTGGGAGGAAGCCAGAGTATCCTGAGAGAACCCACGCAGACACGGGAAGAACATGCAATCTCCCCGGTCAGATGGTGGATTTGAACCCAGGACCTTCTTGCTGTGAGGCAACAGTGCTAACCACCTCTCCACTGTACCCCTCCCCAGCTCTGAAATAAATAAATGCACTTGTTTTTGATTATATTTTTAATTATATAAATGACAGAACTGACACAGTTGAAAGGGTATTTCAGTGTTTTCTTTGGTTTATTTACACAATCTCATGCTAACATGTAGGATTTTGTGCAGAACATCACAGAACGTGATGATAAAGTCTTTCTCTGAGTTAAAGCCAAGCTAATGCGCTGTGATGGCGATGTACCTGAGCTCAAAGGCTGAGGTGAAATATACAGTATCGTATATCCTGCAGGTGTCTCTCAGTGGCTCTGCACGGATCCGTGGGATTTACTGCAGGACTTAGAGGTGCACTCTCTTCATACCACTTCTGGCGGAGCGCCTGAAGGAATCAGCAGCTCCAGTTTTTGTCAGGACGTCCATGAGGGAATTTTGGCAGGTTGGAAAGAAACGCTGAAACCGATCCTCCTCTGTTTGCCCTTTTTCTGCTCAGCCCTTAATCCATAAACCATCCCCGAACAGACCCATCTGGCATCTGGGCGCCTCCTCATTGACTCCCTCTCATGCTGCCTACAGACAGCAGCAGCTTTTTCCCCCCCGTCTCTGTGCCTGTGATTTCACTTTTCACGTCCACCTTTTAAGGTTTTTTGGGTCATTTCCTCATCTCTGTTACATTGTCATTCAAGCATAGTAGTTAAATAATGAGTGTTGATCTACAGTAAATGGTGATTCCAATAACAGCTTAACTTGCGCTGCAATGATTGACAGTTCTCTCAGCTGACAGAAAATTAATTATTGCAACTATTTTAATGTCTTTTTTTCTTAACTGTTTATCCAGCTTGGGGTTGTGGAGCATGTCCTACCTGTCACAGGGTGAAAGGTGGCTTTCTCCCCGGACATGTTGCTAGTCCATTACAGGACTAGCACTATTTTAATAATAATCTCTTGCTACTTTTTGCTACTTCTGTGTAGCAAGCTTAATCGCTGAAAATGGAAGTTAGGACTTGGTTGATATATTGACGATTATAAGATATAAGTCAACTTCAAGGTATCAAGGACATAAATGCCATAAACATTTTTTAAGGAAGATCACGGACAATGTCAACAGGAGCACATTAACATGTTTTATTTCAGCTTCAACATATACATAATGTCTTGCTGACAGTTTTAAGCTTATGAATCATACATGTTTAAGTTATGTGGTAATGTGAGAAAAGGGAGAGAGGACATAACTCTTTTCTGGTTTGGTTACTGCTGATATGATATCAGAGTTTGGTACCAACACCCAAATGATACTACTCCTGTTTTCTGTCAACAAAATAAACAAAAGTTCAGTATTTTTTCTGACAATTGGCAAAATTCTGATTTAAATCAGGAACCATGAGCTCAGGACTTAAGAAGCTCATGTTTAGTGCTTGCTTTTGGTTCTTGCTCTGGACTTTTGTTTGATATTACTGCATTAAATCTACATTGTAACCCTATACATATGCTGCAATTTACACCATGGCCCGATGTGCACTTCCCAGAAATTTACGAACAACAACACAATGATGCAGGTGGATAGAAAGAAAAAAAAAAACATCACATGTGCCCTTTCCTTCCAGTGCACTTGAGCTAAAATCAGCTGATTTTAGTTGGTGGGCTCTGAGGAGGAAAACTATGCAGTGGTCTACAACGTTACATTTATTTTTATTGCAGAAAAGGACAATAACGCGTAAGATGCAAACTGTGTCCAGGGCAGAAATAACCGCAGTGTAGCCCATTGCTATCAGAACATCAGCTCTTTGCAAGAATCTGCAGAGGCAACAGGCTAAGAGAAAGCTAGCAAAGAACCCAGAGTGATGAACCTAAAGCTGAGCATGCCTGCCCCAGTCAAACAGCAGGAGCCTGATCTTCAAGGCAGCAATGAGCAGTCAGGTTTGTCGCCTCTGTTTCTACCTGTACATGTTTCTGCAGTAGAGTTGCAGTGGCGAGCACTTTGAACTCTCTTTGGGCTGATTTTCAACTTTGTGTTGTCATATTTATATGCTCATTCAGAGAGGGATTAGTGCCAGTGTGTGGGACTATAGCCGGAGGTTTATATTGTCAACTGGTAATTATGTGACAGTGCATTTCAGGCCACGTTAAGAATGTAATGTGACGAGTAGTGTAATTAATGAAGTAATGCAATACATTATTTTGTGTAATAAATTACTTTTTTTTGGGTAACAACCCCAAAACTGGATGTCGCCCATTATGATGTAGACTCTATGTGGATTTAACACAGGACTATAAATTAAGCTTAAATGTAATGATAATCATAACCTGAGTCAATGACTGTGTCACAGAAAATAGAGAGTGGAGAGAGTATAAGTTTAAAAATATCCATCCATCCATCCATCTATCCAATTCAACACAAATTGTTAGATTATAAAAGATAATGCTTATTAACTTCAACCATATGTAGGTGTGTTTCTGACAATAAAATAAGTCGTATAAAAATTAAACCATCTCTGGTTTTTCGTAATTATGCCATATTCATGTCACCAGAATTCAGCTGATGGAGCTCTAAGGACATTAATATCATTAACAAAGATGCTACAAGTGAACAAATTAGTACAATTAATGTTTTTAAAGGCAAAAAACTGCAGTCAACACTTGGAACTAATGTCATTTACAACAGCAGCATAAACAGTTTAATCTGCCACACACAGAGACACTCACAGCGCATCTTCAGGTACCATTTGGAGATTTTTTCCCCCCTCCCCATCTCCCAGGAAACACGCTAGAGTCCCGCTGCTTTCTCCTGAGCGACCTCGCAAAGCCACAACACAAACAGCATCAGCCGTATCGAGCCTCAGCTGCCGACATGTCTGCTCAGCAGCGTATTTATTTAAACCTGCCGCTGGCCCTGGCGGTCCTGCGCGGGCCTCGCCGGGGGCCTCCCCGGCTTGTTTGAGAATCCATTCACACCTGCGCATTAAATTACTGACACTAATGTTACTAGTAATGCTTGGACCCGCTCCCATTTTTGAACCTATAAACCAGCAGGAGCAGGGAAATATTGGACATGCTGGGGAGAGAAGAAGGTGACAGATTCAGACACGATACAGGGGGAGTTTTGTTAGATAAGCAGCAGCCCGTCTGTCCTGTGTTTTTATTTTCAAGCTTTGCAAATGTTTATGTCTGACTGTGTTTTTGTCACTTCAGTGTGATTGAATAATAGATGATGTCATGTTTATGGGGTGCTGGCTTTTTGGGTCGATATGTATGTTTTTATTGTAAACGGGTGAGAACGACGATGGTGTTTGGCTCCTTAAAGCCCCATGCGCTGACAGTAAAGCTGAAGACACCGTCACCTCAGGGTGGGGGTGGGTGAGACATTGTTTGAGTGTTACCTGGTTGCTAAGGATTCAATGGCTTTTGAACTTGAGAGGTGCGGAGGCATGAACACCTGCGTGGCCCCCCTCTCAGGATACCTTTCACCTTGTCTCACTCTGCAGCACTCACTGAGGGGCCGAGAAGAAAAGAGGAGCACAGCGGAGTAAGGAAAGTATCCGAGAGACGTCTCCCATGTTGTCAGTCTAGGGTCAGAGGTCACAGGTCAGAATGGAGGGGTATGTCAGGTGTTAAGTGGAGCAGACAAGCCAATGGAGGCCTTGTTAAATGCTTACCTGGCGACCTGATAACCTGCGGCCAGGTGGGAACACAAAGCGGATAGCTTAAGTACAGGATTACCCAAACAGGATGCAGATCAGAGGAGACCGACCCGATGAAAGATGTGAATGTATTCATAAGAGTCTAGAGTTGGTGCGGAAATTATCTATATAAGAAAATCTGATCAGTTATAAAGTCTGTTTTTAAGCTTTAAATATCAAAATGTCTACACCGAGTTTACGTATGTGACACATGGCAGGCTTATAAAACACATCTTATTACTATGATCACCCAAAGTAAAAATAAAACTATAAATAGAGAATGAGAGTGGACGAGACATACTTCTCTCATATTCATCACCCGTCGCAGTTATCTCGTGACCCCCAAGAGATCCCCCAGATTGGGACTGTATAAAAATGAAAACTAGCTCCACCTCAACCAGCTGCAACAATAAAATAATGGCTCTATATTTGTTTGGCATATCTAAACCATTTTTAAACCATCATTTTCAAGCAAAAAGGAGTTAAAAATGACAAATTGTACAAACAAAATCACATTTCTTTGCATAATTCACGTCTCCTACTTTATACAAAAACATTTTCTTCGTTTATGACTGTGATCAACTACAAATTGCCATGAAATCACAGTCAGTGTGCTTATTCATCCTTTTCACTTCCTCAACATTATCTTTTTTAATAGCTTTACTATTATTATTATTAAAATATGTTTTGCATAAACATATCTGGAATTTGTAACTGTCAAAATTAGATGACTAATTAATGAAAGGTCTATCATATTCTCTCTCTATCTATCTATTCTCTATATATAAAGAATTATTGCAAAATAATGCTGCCCTCCTGTTTCCCTGTACTTGTTGTACTTTGAGCAGCATGAGCTTAAATAACAAAGGCACTACATTCAAAGGTTAAATGTGACATCACTGTTCTAATCTGCAGCATCAGTGACATGCAATCATCTGAGCAAACATTCTGGGAGTATTTAATTAGAACAGAGATTACCACAGTGTGATGCTGGTCATACAGCGTCCTACAGTACACCGGGATGGTAATAACTGAGAATCTGGCTGCGGTCGATGATAAAGCCTTATTTGCTTTAGTGCTGTGTGTGTCTCTAAGCCGAGGGACAAGGCGAGACAGTGTTAATGATGATCTGTGACAGACGGCTGAGGGGTGAGGGAAGGTCCTTCTCCTCCTCAGTGAGGTGAGCATTGTGTGGATCTGGCATTCAGCTCACTGTTCAGCTGCCTATTATTTATTTATATCTATTCATGATGTCCATTGTCCTGTGGGCTCAGCATGGAAACGCACGCTGTTGAAGTGAGAAGGTAACACTCCGGAGCAGCGAGTGTGGGAGTGGACAGACTAACAGGGAGATTAAGCACTAAGAAAAATGTTGAGCTCTAAACTTGAGCTCAATGTAACATTCAGGAATGTAGATTTATATAAATGTAGAACACAAGTATGGGGTTTGTGTGCAGCTAATCAGTTCAACAAACCGGTTGGGTCAGTCTCCTCTCCACTAATTAAAACACTTTAAAGGCTACACCTGGGTCAAATAATGTGTGCAAACAGCTTCGCGTTCATTATTAATATTTATTAGGTCTTTTGGCTCTAGACTGGCAGCTTTTCATAGTGGGACAATGCACCTGAAGTTAATCCCATAACTACCTGTGATGATCCGCTTTACGTCCATACTGTCTGTCAAACTGCATGCACACACGCTTAGATGGTTTGATTTGAAGGCCTAAAAATATGGATTGAACGTTGTTTCATAAATAATATGCAGCTTGTGTTTATTTAATATGTTTGTTTGCTTTTTTTAAAAAATTTTTTTACAGCAATCTTTCATTTGCAGAGTAAGGAAAAATGATTTACATGGGGATGTGTGAGGCGATTTTTTTTCTCTGTGGTAACTTTTTTTGTTGTGCATTTTACATGTTACAAGTGCACCACACATTATGCTGTGGAACATAATACATCACCACCAGCGGTGCAACTATATATTTTCTGAGGTGTATGCAGACACATTTTTAGGCTATAAAACATGAATTCTTTACACAGATACTTAGATTTCTTTTTTTATTTACACACACACACACACACACACACACACACACACACACACACACACACACACACACACACACACACAC
>JAVDPK010002421.1:0-44465 GCA_034780415.1 Cichlasoma orientale
ACACACACACACACACACACACACACACACACACACACACACACACACACACACACACACACACACACACAGAAATCAAACAAATTCACAATAAAACCTCACTAAAAGAGCACACACACACACACACACACATGCACACACTCACGTGTATAAAAATGAATAGAAAAAGGCAGAAAGTTTGGTCTTGTGTGGTGGAGCCATCTTACTGCATAAGGCTGCTGGGTGGCAGCTTTGAGGCAACCATGAAACGTCTTGGCCTACAGAGCACAGGCCGAAAATCTGCACTGAAGGCTAACTGAGGGGGGGGGGGGGGCAAAAAGGCCACTTGAAACAATATTTCCAGATAGCACACGGCAAACCAGTGTGTGGAAACACACACACATACACACACATCCATCCATCCATACAGGAGAGCAGTTAACCATTAAATGAGGCTGACTAGTAAAAGTTCTGGTGAACTGTGGTGTGTGTGAGCAGTGCACAGCGGTGTGGCTTTGCTGAAGCTGGCGCTACTTCTGCATTGGAACCATGGCGCCAGCGCCGTGTGATCACTCCAAAGCAAGAGTACACATCCAGAGAACTCAGGTGCACATGTAGGCACGCAGGTTTTGCGGTGCTCCTGCACCCCAAAACCCACCACCTGGTAAAACCGTGGGAGTCGGTGGAGACAGAATGAGACAATCTGCTTGGATATGAAATGAAAATGTGCGATATGCTTGAAGGGGAAGGTTTAGGGCTTGGGGGGGACAGGCGGGGACAGGTCAGTTGTGGTCTTGCTGGGTGTTGTACACCTTCTCCCCCGAGGAGATCTGAGTCAGTCTCTTGCTGGAACCCCACAGCTTCCGTGTGATCTGGCCCGAACGCATCTGGGAAGAGTGGAGGAGGAGGTGGAAGAGGAAGTGAGGCGGAGGAAGAGGGGGAGAGCGGGGGAAGAAAAGCGTGAAGTCAAAGGAAACAAAAAGGAGGGGGGAAGGAGTAACGTGGTTCATGAGTGATTGATTAGTTCATTGGAGCTGAACTGACTAATGTGGCAATAAAAGAAAAACAAATTAAAGCTTGATTCACTTTGGTGTGAATCCATTTGAATGGGAAAGATAAAAAGCAGGAAGGTGCAATGATTCCAAGGGGGAGGCTGCCTGGATCAACCTCCTACAGATGTACTACCACACTATTTACATTACCATAACATCAAAGTCTATACTGGTGCAGGGTTATTAATTATTTGATTGTAGCTACACTGTAAATATGGCTTGAGTTTGCAGAATCGTTAATTAGTTTGTTTCACAGCATTTTCTGTTACTAGTTTGAAGAGCACACAAACACAAAACATGACACTGCAGGTAGGAAGTTCTGCACAGATGGCAAAAGTCAAAACAAAGAAAAACAGAAAACAAAAACAAACAAACAAACAAACAAACAAATCACACACACACACAGAATGAGGTACACACAAAAACTTGCTTCCATATCACAGTTGTGGTTCTACTGGCTGAAGGAATGTGGCTCAGATGTCTGCGTGTTCGTGTGTGTAAGTGTGTGTGTGGTTGTTTTGTGAGGAAGCCATATGACTGACTGTGTGAGACAGCCATCCCTGAGAAGAACAGGTGACTGTGGATTAAAAGGTCTATGAGGACAACATGGGGTGCATGTGCAGTAGGTTTTGTGTGTGTGCGTGCGTGCGTGCGTGTGTGTGTATGTGTGTGTGTTAGATCTACAGCAATAAAAGGGGAAAAGGGGAAGGAAGGGACTAGAGCTGCTAAGGTTTGTGGGAGGTGGAAGTGGGGCTGAACACCAGCTGGTCGCGCTGGTGGAGCAGGCGAGTTGGAGAGCGAGCCCGGAGCGGGGCCAGCAGGGGGGAGGCCATGAGTGGTGATCCCTCAAGGCTCTGAGCGATGTAGTTCCGGAGCGAGTTCTTTACCTCCGCTGGCTTGCCCACGCCCACGATGATCAGCTTGCCGTCCTCCAGGCCCACCAGCACGTGGCTCTGCTCCTTGGTGACCGAGACGCAGCACACTGGCACCCGCATGGCCATGGGCTCTGCACACAGAGACAGGCTGCACAGGAGAAACAAGGTGACGGTTAATATCTGCAACTTTATTCAATCTTTATTCAAGACAGTGCACCTCATTACACTCCAGAACAGGTAAAACACTTGAGCACAAAGGCCTCTACACTTACAGCGGGTATTGTGAAGTTTTTGATGAATGGCCTTATAAAACCACAGAACAACCAGTGGAAGAGCCCTGTACCAACAGCTGATATTAATTCAAATTTTGAGGGATCAAAGTCTCCAACAGTAGTGGTGGTGGGATCTAGCATTTACGGTCTGTTCTCTAATTTTGAGTTCTACTGCACATTTGAAAACTACTCCTGCACAAGCAGATATGGAAGTTTACCTGTAAAGGTCACGGATGGACAGGTATCCCTGCTCACTGCCGATGACTACATACTCCCCCGAAACACACATGTCCGTCACCTGCTCTTTCAGAGGCTCGCTGCAGAGGTGCTTCCCATTTACAGAGTACAGGTGGAGGGCGTTTTTATCCTGACGAGAGAGAAAAAAACAACATTATTTGCAAGGCTCGATTTCAGTTCAAAGCAAAAAAATAAAAAATAAAATGTGCACACACCTTTAGGGTTGCTTTGCCCTCCAGGCAGGTGTGAACCAGCATGTGACCCTCCCAGGAGACGGCCAGATGGAGGATGGACAGCGGCAGCGAGCTGTCGCACGGCGGACGCAAGCAGCGCATGTACTGACCCCGACGCACCGTGTGGATGATCACCGTCCCGTCCTGCAGTACAGAAAGAGGACGCACAAAGCTCATTATAGCAGACGCGTGTGCACTCATTAAATCTACAAACTCCTGCATTAAAATCAACACATTAATCACTTTTGTTTTTAATTTTGAAATACTTTTGTATGGACTAAACTTCTTTAGTCCATACAAAAGTATGGAAATCATCACAATAAACACAAACTCACACAGAGCAGCATTTTCTTTCCCTCTGCTCAGCGATACATTGAGCTAAAAATCACTTGATATCTACAAAAATGCAGTGAATGCAGCCAAGTCACATCAGATCCCACATAACCAAAGCCACTGAACAGTGAACATTACAACCATGTTTCAAACCAGGCAGATCAGCCCGCCTTCAAAGGCTCACAATTCCACACATCCAGATCAGAGACTCTTTTTCCAGCTCATTAATCCCGCATGTGATTAGAACAGCTTTTCCCACACTATCCCAACAAAACCAGCTACAATTCCTCAGCAGAGCGTCGGGTGTGCGGTCTTACCCGTGATCCAGATACAGCCATGTCCAGCTCTGTGCTGATACTGACACTCAGCACCTCGTCCGTGTGTCCGTACAGCACCTGAATGGGTTTGGGATGGAGACCGACAGGAGCGCCACCCTGAGAGGAGAGAACAGAAACGAAGGTTCCAAAAAGAGAAGAACATCCCAGAGAGTCCAGAGTCCCTGTATGTTTTTATATGGCTAATTAAGTATTAATTATACACTTTAAAATATGTGTATACTCCAATAAATCTTTTATTAACCTACAATAACTCGATGACCCACAAAAGAATGCTGACTATTTACTTTGTTAATATTAATGATGAGTTGGAAAAATACGGTAATTTAATTTTTAATCAGAATTTTTTGTTAAAAAATTAAATCACGGAACTGTTTTAACTGGAATTAAAAGTAAAACCAACTTTGCCAAGAAGCACGAAAGATACACAAACACAACAAGCATGATTTCTTAGTTTCTCATTAATAACGTGTTGTAAACGTGTTGCTGTGCGAACCTGCTGCAGAACCTGCCACACCATGCAGGTTGTGTCTCTGGAGCCCGAGATCAGGTGGATGCCGCAGTGGTCTGTCGACAAGCAGGTCACAATGTCTGAGACGGAGATGAACAGAAGCACAGGCTGAAGAAATCGCACATACGTCAACACAAATCTGAAATGTAAAAGTGACCTGTGCTTTTTTTTGTGTGTGTGTTGATGATCAGTTTTTCAGACTGTTTGTCGTCTATTTTCAGTAACTGAATTTCGAAGCCATCCAATCACACGCCTGCTGCTCTACCTTGCAAACCAAAAGTTTGTTATCGCTGGTTTAAATGTGGCACGAGTCAAGATTCAGACTTTTCTTTCTTTACCCATGTGTCGGATGTGCTGTCCAACAGTCTTTCCCTTAACCAGCGAAGTGACCCGCAGGCTGTTGTCCCAGTGGCCGCCGCTGAAGAGCAACTTCCCATCGTGGGAGACCACAAACAGCCCAGCGGTGACCTCCACACCAGGGGCGAAGGGTCCTGACAGGAAGCGCTGGGTTCTATGTGGAGACGGTGAGAAGAAGGCAGAGATCGAGCTAAAGGCAGAATATATTGATTTGCTGGTTGGCTGGAGGTGGTGCTACAGTAGATAAAGCTAGCTAAAGCTCTTCTGGCTGCACTGCTCTGACATTTTGCATTAGAGAGTTTTCACACATGAGGGTGCAGTGTTCTTACTTGGTGTTGGAAACTGTGGGGTCCTTAATGAAGGTGAAGTAGTTAGAGATGTTCTTGTTGTATGGCAGCCACCCATGGGTCCCAACCAAGCAGTTCTGACTCACTGTTACCTGGAAACAGCATTAACACCACAAAGGCATTGTTGCTACTGTTCAATCATTCTTTTTTCCTTGTGTATTTTCCACAAAACACCAACAGAGCAAAACAAAAACGATGGTAAAACAGCCCTACACAAAATCATGTAACACAGGAAATACACCAAGGCTCACCATGGTGTCAGGGCTCCCCTGGGTGATGAAGGAATGGGACTGATTCTTTGGGACCACAGCCTTAACCAGCGGCACACTGTCACTGATGCCCTGCAGCACAATGGCCAACGGTGGTTGGAGAATTGCATCATTATCACCAAAGAAATGAAAATGATTTTCACAAAAAACCTCTGGTCAAATTACGCCTCAACTGTGTTCTATTTTAGTTCACAGCATCTGACACGTTAGGAAAGAAATCGCAGTACTTTCATTTATTTTATTAGCGATCAAACCTCAACAAAGAAGGACTTGAGGTCGCTGAGGTGCTCGAACATGCTGAGAGGACACGAGTCCAGCTGAGCCTTCCTCTTCTCCACTTCCTCCTGTGGGAGGCGCACTGGATGGGGCTCCTAAATACAAACACACACACACACACAAAAAGTCAAAATCAGACTCGGAATAGAACATTTTTATTAACAGATGTCAGTCTTTTTATTTCTGTGGAGCACGTCTGCACCTTGAGTAACTGGCAGGGTGTCTGACCAAAGTTGCTGATCATGCCTTCCAGTGCTTTGCGCTCCTTTTCATCAGTGATGGCATCCAAGTCCACCGCCCCTGCAAAAGCAAACCAATCTTCAAACTACAGTTTGGGTTTCCACAGGCTTTTGTTTTTCCATTATTATATATTATACATTCTATTATCATTATACACAGGAAAGAAAGAGATCGTGATGGGATGTGAGAGCCTGATGGCCGCTGCGGATGCTTTACCCTCGTATGTGCAGTAGTAGAACACGTTGAGGGCTTCCACCGCTGCAGGGCCCCTCTGTTTGTAACCAAAGATCAGATCAATCCACTCATGGAGGTGGGCTGATACGTACTCCGACTCCTATAACAGAAAAACACTGAGATTATATTCCAAACATCGGGAGCAACCCAGGGTTCAGTTCAGTATCTTGCCCAAGGATACTCTGGCATGCAGACTGGAGCAGCTGAACCACCAACCTTCTGACTAGTAGATGACCTGCTCTACCTCCTGAGCCACAGACACAAAGTTATAACTAAAGCTCTGTTTGTACTTCCTCACTGTTTTGATGGCTGTAGTTGTCTCACGCCTTGTATCTTATACAGCAGCGTCTAATCTAACTGCACCACACGTTTGGCAGTCTTGAAGTGTTCTTCTATTTTGGTTGATTAACAAAAATCATTAAACAACAATGTTGTCAATAAATAGCTTCTAGGTTCATTGCCACCTTCTGGGTGTAGAATCATGTATGAACTATTAGTCACCAATACAAATACAAATGTAAGTGGTTGGATATCAGCTCAATGTGGTATTAAGTCATAACATTTGCCTGGTTATTGCCTTTATTCACTTTAAATATTTTTTGAATATCTTTTAAACTGTTTAATTATGTAAAGCGGTTATAAGCAGGATCCAGATATGTCAGCTAACTTTTGTCTGGAAAAATGAAGTCCCTGATGAACGCAGACTTGTATTACCAATGATCTCTATGGAGTGACATCATACTACAGCAGTAAGAGAAAAACTGCGTCTCACCAGAGCTTTGCGGTGCTTGTAGATGAAGTCTTCTGGGGACTTGGCCCATTTGGGCAGAACAACATCATTTACTCTTTCCTTGGAGATCTGCAGGCGACCCAGATCAAATCCTGAGAGGACGAGGAAATGGAAAGAGAGAAAAGCAAGTGGAAAAACAAAGAGAAAGAAATAAGGGAGCAGAAAATGAATTCATAACATATTTACGGGCGTCAAAACAACACAGGACTGTTAATTCTCTGAAAAATGTTACATTTAAAAGGTTAATTTAGGTTTATTTTCTGACACATTTCTGATTATATTTGTTTTTTCTGTGCATGACAGCTACACAGAGCACAAACAGGATTACATTTAAACTGGCGGAGCTGCTGACAGAGGAGACAGCTGTAATATCTGAGAAGAACCAAAAAGTCAAAGCTCACCATTTTGGTTTTCTAAGAATTCTGGGAAGTAAAAGAACTCAGGGATGAGCTCCTTGACATCATTGGGGTTGTCCATGAGGGTCTGCCACGTGGCTGGGATGGAGTGGAACTGACGGTCGGCACAGTCGAACCTGGATGAAGGCAGGATGGCATTTATGTGTATTTATGTCCACACACACAAACGGCAGGGATGGAGACAGGAAAAGAAATCACGCAATAATGACATCTTTACCGTCCACTCTGCAGCTGGATGTGTAGGGAGGTGAAGGGCTCCACCCTGATCATGTAGTGCATCACGCCGGCAGCGTTTGAGTAGTGGGTGCCATAATGGAACCGGTCTATGGTCCCTGTTGGATCCTCGAAACTTTCATACCTGGTGGACACATTTAAGGTTTTAATTGAGTCAAAGAAACTGCTCTCAATGATAAAGATACTTTTTATTTTCTATTCTGATTGTGTATTCAGGTTCCAAACATTGTTTGGATGTTAATTCACTACGAGAATGAAACACACTTTTCTCTAACGGCCTTTGCGTTGCGTTCATTAAGCACAGCGACCGGCTTTGACAGGTCCCTGAACGCCCGCGGATCAGAAAGGTCCAGCTCCTCGGATGTGTAGTCTGCTAGAATCCAGGGAAACTGAACAAACACCCACAGATTATTCAGTCAGTATGAGAAGTCAGAGTGGAAACAAAACGAAACAAGAATACAGGTTGATGAGTTTCATGGTTGTACTGAGTGATGTGGACGTACCACCGGGTACTGAGCCAGGTTATTGTACGTTCTGCCTGCAATCGTGTTGAGCTGCATCAAGTAGTCAAAGTTGGAAATCTCCCGGTTCACCCATTTCTGTGACAAACCCAACACACAAATCCTGTGAGCTCATTCTGATCGTTCTGATCTACGTTAACCGAGAAGGCCTTGTTCTCTGAAGATCGACTCGAGACAAATGAGTGACTAGAGGCCAGAAATCATTTTAAAGTTCAGAACAGCAATCTTCCTAGTTTTGTTACCTGCACCAACGACGTTCTCCCTTTGGTTCTGTTTATCTCTTTGTATGTTGGAGTGTTGTTAGCAGGATTACAACATGAAAAAATGTTTCTCTTTGTTCCCGCTCAAAGTTTTCTTGAGCCTTCAAAGACTCAATTCACGGAGGGAACCTTTGACTGTGGTGCAGGTAAGCTATCCAAAAACCAATGAGCCAAAGCGGTTTATATTAAAAACAAATTTCTAAGCTGATTTAGAAAATTATATATAATATTTAAGTGATTCCTCAATGGGATGTCTGAGAGGAACAGACACATTGTTGCTTTTGGTCTTGCAGACAGTAAAAGCAAAACTCTTTTTTTTTTATGTGTCTTGCCTGTGTGAGTCCGGAGGCCTTGAGGAGCTCCTGAGGCGAGCGGGTTTCATACAGGTTGAGGGATCGCAGCAGTAGCATGCGACTGTAGACCTTGTTCCTAACCTGTAACAAAAACACAGTGTTTCAAACAGCAGAGAGAATGTATGCAGTGTCCAGTAAGAGAAAAAAATAAACAGCACTTTTTTCCTTTTCTGCTCATAGAAAATTGCACTTGTGTATCAGCACCTCTTTTTTGAAGTTGAGGAAGTAGTTGGTTTGGTCAATAAGGAAGATTTCCAGAGCTGAGCGACGCAGGTTGTAACGTCGAAGGTGGACCTCTCGGATCTGCGACAGGGGCCATTTGAAGTCATGACCCACTCCTTTGGGGGAAAAAAAGGAGACATCTATCATAAACGACAAGCCTATTATTATGTCTTTCTCTCTTTTTGTCCTCCACCTTTCTCCGCTTCCTCACCTTCCTCCTTCTCCTGGCTGCTGTCGTAGAAGTAGATGTGCTGTGTGGTGAGTTCCAGGCGGCCCGGAACCACGTCCACTATCGTCACCAGCTCACAGTCCTCCCACAACACAAGCTTCTCCTTCTGGCCTGCCTCCTCTGCTTCAACCCTGCAGGAACCAGAGCGGAACGTGCTTACAAATCATTTCAATAATTCAACACATCAAATACGTGAACGTATTCTGTTGTTCTGCAGTTGTTATTTGGTGACTGACTGGTTGTTGGCAACAACAGGATCATCCTCCGGCAGCTCCAGGATGTCGTCTTCCAGGTCGCTGACTTTGACTTGCTTCACGGCCTCCAGTAGGAGAGACTCGGGGTTTACACGCTGCTGCTGGACACCTGAGTAAAGCAAAGGAGGCAGGTGGGAATTAAAAAACTGAGGCGGCAAATTAATATTACATGTGCTGAAATTTTACTTCTCTGCATGGCTGTGAAGAGCCATCCAACTACAAAAATAGACCCGGCAATAACGGATCATGTTGAATTTCTTTTTCTACTGTGAGCACCTGTTTTCAGTTATTTTAGATGAATGGGAATTAAATTTTAGAATTAAAATAAATAAATAAAAATGAATATCCTGGAAATATTTGTTTAAAGAAAGAGAAATACAAAAAAATCTCTCTTTGAAAAAAACCCAAATTGGGAGGATTTATTTTAAGATTAAGGCCTGGAGTAAGAACATGAGTGTTGTGTTCAACAAATCTACCAAAACATCGGGCAGTAGAAATATAATCCATCACCTCTCAAGAGAAGTTATTCACACTGCTGTGTCCAAAGAGGAAGTACTTAATGTCGGACAAAGACCAAGATGATATCAGACATTATCCAGACACGTGTAGGAGAAAGAACGGCTCAACGGCTCAAAAGTAAACAGATATGTTGCTGCACTGATACATGAGCTTCATCATAGTTGCAGTTGTGTGCTGGGGGCCATGTCCCTCCACTTGTTATGACAATAACTTTTTTTTCTTGGCTGACTGTATTCATAACATGTATTAGGTTGGAATTTACTTGCTGCTCTGGTGGGATTGAGCCAATAATCAGAAGGTTTAGATCTCGGTAACCACTGAAAGAAAGGCTCTCCCCACTTATTCCGATAGCAGCTTCAAAATAACTGCTCAGAAGGATTTCAAAGGTGGCTGCAGAACAGACAGACCTGCTTCTAGAAGGACTCTGCAGTATTTATTATATCTGTTTGTGTATCTATCAGCAGGATTATGGAAAAATAATCAAGCTGAAAAATAGAGAAAGGAAGAATGCATTAAATTTTGGTGTAGATCCAGACTTGTATTCTGTTTTCTTCGGCCTTTTATCGGCAGTATACAGACAGGAAACGGGTGAAGACACGGGGCAAATTGGCGACAAGCCGGGACTCGAACTCGCGCCGCCCGCAACACAAAGTGGCATATGAATGTGGTCACCTGCTCCACCCTGAGCCACCCAGGCGCCCCCAGACTTGTATTCTTAAAAATGCAACTCAGGCTCTTTGCTTCAGAAGACGAGCTCTGTGATCTTCTGCATGCATATTATTTTGTCCTGCCAAAAATAGCAATTAATGCCAACATTGTTAAAATAAAAAATGAGTAATGAGTCATGAGTAATATAAAATAAAAATTAAAGTTATAATAATAATAATATTAAACTCAAGTTTGGCAAAGTCCTGACTCTCCAACATGATAACATGCCACTTAATGAGGGGGGAAAAAAACCCCACCAAGCAGGGAAGATCATCCTTCCTTAGGGTTAGGTACACAGAAGGATAGTGCACTCATACAACGAGTAGGTTGTGTGAGTGCGCTCATGATAAATGTACACACACTTTTCCCTTATCACATCCACTCACTGACACATCTGCTGAAGCAGCTCTTTCTGCCAAATAGAGGCACCGAAGATTCAAGCCTACATTTCTTCACAGAAACGAGTCAAGTGCCAGGAGTTCATCTACACACAGAGAGAGATTCCAGAGAAAAAGTAATGGTGTCTCACCCAGGTTGTCTCTCAGAGCGCTGGCCTCTCTGTGAGGATCAAAGTTGTAATTACGGACCAGCTTCAGCCTCATGCGGGAGTAATTTTCAGCACTAGATACCCTCCAGTGCATCTCATCCTGCTGCCTGTTAGAAACAGTTACATGGGAGCGTTATAATACTTCTAAAACACGCTATTCATACACCAGTTGATAAAAATTAGTTTTACTTCAACAGACACTACACCGTGGAAGAACAAAAGTTAACATGAGTACCTGTCAGCCCAGGGCCCTCTCTCACACACCAGACCCCGCCGTGCTGCCTTCCACTGCCTGAGGCTGGCACTGTTCTGGCTGTGCTGCTGCTTCAACATGCTGTTGTAGCGGAGGTTCTCCTGGCGGCCACGGCGTGAGAAAGGCTCCACAAATTGTTCCTGAGACACAACAGAAGGGGAAGAGGAGGAACATGAGTTCCTCACAAAGCAGAGGTCTCTGAAGTTGTCAGTTCATTACTTTGCCAATTAACCTGGAAGCGGATCTTGCTCTCTCCCCTCTCCCTCTCCCTCTTATGCAGGCTGACCATGAAGGCCTCGTAGCACTCTTTCCAGTACAGAGCCATGGTCTCATGACCCTGGCTGAACATCTCAATTTCATACTGCTTCATGTACGGAATAATCTGAAGACAGACAAAAGACAGGGAACATGAGCATTTTTCCTTGCACTGAAGCAACAGCAGCACTAAATTCCAGTCTCCTACATATTTATCGAGGTAGACACGCCATTCTGGTGAGTTGCAGTAAAGTTTGAAGTCCTCAAAGAAGGAGGGGCTCCCGTTGGTGTCAGGCAGCTGAGGCAGGTGCAGCTCCATGTAGAGGAGGCGGTGGACTTTGGAGAGCAGCGTTCGCAACAATGGAACCAGAAAAGAGTACTTCTCCTCGGTCTGCTCCTGGATGGAGCGCCGCAGGATTCCCTCCACCTTCCCTAGCAGGTAGCACGCCTCGTCCTGGCTGGAAATCTCCTTGGTCTGCAGGATCCCATTAAGCTTGGCGGTGGCCATGGCGCACACCTGTGACAAAGGTCATTTATTATTGTGTGTGCACGGGATGCAGTATGAAGATGGACTACTGAACTGAAAAGTTCACCTCTGGGTCTTCCTGAGCCATGAAGCCCAGGAGCAGTCTCAGCCCAACTTGGGAGAGCTGGAACCACTGAGAGCCAGAGGAGTACCACACCATGAGGCTGTCCATCAACGTCACGGTCTCTTCCAGCACTTTCTCCGTCCACAGTGCCGGATTGATGAGACCCTCCGCCTGCAGGAAGTCCTGTACCATGTGAAGCAAGCGAACGGCGTTCTCTGTGTGCTGCGGTAACGTAGCAGCTGATGCCTCGCGGTTATCGCTCACCGCCCATTCCAACATACGTTCCATCAGACTAGAGGAGAACGAGAGCGCACAGAGATCATTCAACATGTTTTAAGCTTCAACGTGGCCCAGCACTGTCAGAACTCAAGCAGAAGGCTGACCTGAGCTTGATTTGGTCGACAGGAAGCAGCAGCTCATTGGCAGTTCCCAGTTTGGTGAGAGCGGAGAAGACCTGACCACGCTCCAGCCACGCTGAATCATCCGAACCCTCGACGCCGCGCCACATCACACACAGGATGATCTCCAGCAGCATGCTGCACAGCTCCTCCTCTGCCCGCTAGGGGGCGACATTAGACCAAAGAAAGACAGCTGTCATTAGATCAGGAGTGTCAAACTCAGGTTTACAGAGGACCACATCAGGAAATGACAATCACAGGGCCACACACGCACATATGTGTAGTTCTTTGACACGTTTCAATGTATCTAGAAGACGAATGGCTCACATAACCTCCTAGAGTCCGCTGTTAAGCGTTTGCCTTCAGCAAAATTTATTAAGAACCTAAAAATGACATTAGCTTATTAAATTAAGTGTCATTGATTCATTCATCTGATAGAAACTATAACTGCAGTGCATGTAACAGAACATATGCTCTGTATGCTTCTACCTTTCTCCAACCCTTTTACAGCTTCAGTGTGATCGTCCTTCAGCGATACTTACATATTTTAATAAATTTATGCTGCTGCAAATGGTTCGGACTTTAGATCGATGTCTAAATTTTCACAAAGGATTTTAATCATTTATTCAAAATTACAGCGAAAGTGAACAGTGGAGGAAACTTCCTGTTGCATAACATTTTAATACACTGTAATAGTGCACCAATGTTTTCACTGTTAACAAACCACAAATTATGAGCCACATTTTACTCTCTTTATCTTCTGAGTGCCATCAGTAAAAGCAGGTGTGACTAACCATGCTATCATAACCCGAGTAAGCCAACGTTAGGCGTCTACATTGTTTTTACTTTTGCAAAACACACTAACTGGCATTAGACTAATCTGTGAGCGAAATTTAGACCGGTTTAACTCTACAGAGCAGAGTTTGTGAAACAGGGTTGAAATTAAGCAATGCCTCTTTTTCCAAATACTACTCTCAAAATGACAAATTAGGATTTCTGACTGGCAGCATCCTGCTGCGGGAAGAGACAGGCTGTCTCTCTCTCACCTCTGCCCTGCAGTGCGACACTGAAATTATGAAAAAAAAAACCCAAAAAACTATTTAGATAAAAGTCAGTGGTGGGCACCCTGGGGTGGCAGTGACATTTTACTCAGTGAGTTCAAAGCTCTTGCTGTTTAGTAGCATTAATGCATTATCAGAATATTGACTGCCATATACCATAAGACTGCAGGTTGTGATCAGCTGTTTGAAAAACGTGTAGGTGCTAATGGGATGATATCATTTTTGGAAATCTTTGAAGATCAGTGTAACATATGACAATCTCCATCAATGTCAGACTCATGTCTGATGGAAGGTCCACTACTACAAGTTTACACTAGGGACCATCTGGTTCTGGTTATGTCACAACTACTCCTATGCAGGAACAGACTCTCCCTGTGCAGTGACTGTTTCTTTAATTCAGTCTTAAGAGGAAATGCAAGCAGCCATCACAGTTTTTGCAGTCCCTATGTCCAAAAATGTGGATTTTACAGGGGACACTGGAGACAGGTCCCCCAGAATCTTGCTCATTTGTGATTGTTGTGTTACTTTGCATAAACCCACATTTACAACATAAACGGATGAGAAAATGTACTAATAGAGGCATGAAAATTGATTTACTAGCATGAAGAAAACGAGGCGCATGACTTCATGCCCCCTACTTGCCACCCAACATTTGAATGAACCCTACAGCCATGCCAACACTTCTTAAAATGAACTTGAGTTTATTAAATCTGTTAGTTTGGCTGAAGAAAAAAAAAATCCCCCCAAAACAAGTCTTGTAAGCATAAATGTATTAGGCTGGCCTCTTCCTCCTTCATTACAATGAGCACACACGCACGCGCACACACACAGAAAGCGTGGTTTATTTTGAGTCAGTTCTAGATATCACTGTGGTAAACAGTCACTACAGCAACTGGAAATTATCCCCCCAAAAAAAGGAACCATTTTCTCCTGATTGAGTAATGTTTGCTTAAGATTAAGATTATGGCGCCTTAAAACTAAAACACAACATTTCTGACCCAGTTTAAAGGTCTGCTGTGTCTTCAGCAGAGAGCAGTAGGCTTGATGCTGAGCACAGGGACTGCAGGAATATCATTAAATAGTGAAAGGTGGACTAATTAGTCGTTGCCATTTTCACAGGATTTATTGAAAATAGCCATATTTTTATTCCTGGACTCGGCTATAGTAGCTTTGCATGATTCACAGTTAAATCTTCCTTATTATCTTATGTGGAGCAAAGCTGTCTAGAAGATTCGAGTGATCCGCAGTCTCACCTCAGCATTGCTGAAAGACTCCCCCAGAGAGATGTTGTCACTAAACAGGAAGCTGTCCTCAGTGAGGGAGGAAGTTGCATCTCGATCCCCAGAGGTCCCTGGGAAAGGCTTTGAGGTTTCCAGTGGTGACGGCGTGCTGGGCATGCTCCCAGGTGTCTGGCTGCCGCTCTCTCCACCCTCATATGTTTGCAGATGGGACAAATCCAGCATCAAGCCCCCTGATTTTCCCACTACCCAGGGCTTGACGTGGGGCTGCGGCTCAGTGGAGGCTGAGGAAGATGGCGTGTCCAGCAGCGAGATGACATCACCATTCTCCAGACTGTCCACTGAGCGGGTATCACTTATGCTGACCCGGTCATCCTCCAGCCGATCCAAGCGGTTGGCGCTGCCTGTCCGTGCCCTCCTCTCCAGTGGCAGCTCCAGCCGGTTGCTGCTGACGCTGGTCCGACTCAGCTCCAGGCTGCAGGTGCTGACAGTGTCTGAGCTACGCAGCGGCAAGGACCCTTCACCCCTTAGGTACAGTCGCATGAGGGTGTCCTGCCAACACTGCTGCTTTGAGATCTGGGCAGCAGCATCTTGTTGGGACTGAAGCAGCTGGTACACCTAAAGGCAGAGAAGGCAGATTAAACTTTAAAGGCAGCTGGAAATGAGCCATGTTGCCTCAAGAGGTAAAAGATGAGAAAAAACTTCAACGCTAAACTGTAACTGTAAGTTATTTATTATCAGGGTGCCTACATGAATATAGAAGTTGAATTAAGACTTTTCAATACTACTTCTGTAGTATTACCTTTACCATCTTCACAGCTTGTGAAATGTTGTATTTTTAAGAGTTTTTTTTTCATTTGGTACACAGCATAGCATGGGATATCACGCCCCCGCGTGTCCTGGCTGAAGATACCTCTATTCACTCACGCCTTTAACACGGATGACCAGTGATGACATATGTGCGCCCCCACCTGCACATACACACCCATGTCATCACTGAGAGGGGGCATCCTCATCTTAGCAGCTCGTGTCGAGATCCAGAGACCAAAAGGGAACAAAGTGTGATGCCTACAAATTCTGTTCCCTGAAGGAGAGGAACGAGGTACAACACCAGGTTGCCCCACCGTGTAACTGGGCTCAGTGAAGAACAGCTATTGAAATGAGCGATGACTGTGATGACTTTGTGTATATCTGCAGGTGGGGCCTCGCAAATGTTATCACAGGTCATCTGCATAACACTTTATTTTATTAATGTAGTGCCAGTTAAGAACATGACCTGTCTCAAAGCTTAACTTTTAAAGTAAAGACCCTACATTATTATAGAGAACCAACAATCAGACGATCCCCAATATACAAGCACTTGGCGATAGTGGGGAGGAAGAACTCCCTTTTAACAGGAAGAGACCTCCAGCAGAACCAGGCTCAGGGAGGGGAAGCCATCTTCTGTAGATCATCGTGTGCCGCACCCGGTCGGAGGGTGAGGGGAAAGAAGAGAGAAAAGAGAAGCATAGAGAGAGACCACAAACAGGAAACAAACAAGACAAAACACAAACTACAGGAGAGAGTAGACAAAATTAATAGTGGCATATAAATGCAGATTAAAGGCTTTTCAGGGAACTTTTAAGAAAGCCTGATAATAAGGAATTACAATAGTCCTGCCTAGAAGTAACAAATGCATGAACTTTAAAAAAAAGAAAAAGAAAGAAAGAAAGAAAAAAACTCCTGTGAGACAGGATGTTTCTAATTTTGGCATGCTTTTACAGATGAAAGAAGGCAGTGTTAGAGATTCGTTTAATGTGTGTGTTTTGAACATATCAAAAAATTATTCCAAGGTTCCTCACAGTAGCAGTGAAGGTCAAGGTAATGCACCACAGTGAGTATCTGGTTAGACACCAGCTGAGCTTTTCATATGTTATGAAAGTATGCTATCCATCTACTTGTGCTCAATAATTATTTTAGGCTAAATCATTCATCACTGTGTCTCTGCCCTGCTGGTTACCTGTTCTGAATTGGACCGTGGATGGGAGCCTGATTTAGTCATCTTAAAGTGTGGAGGCGAAAATAGTGCCAGTGTGCTTTACCAGGCTTAAGCTGCGCACACACTGGAAGCGATTCGCTCATCACAATGCGCTTGCAGACATTCCGGTCTAAATGACACTGTGAACATAGCTTCATGTGACTAAAGTAAATAAATGTTTTATTTAATGACTTGAAGACTTTATAGCTCCTGTGATGACCCTTTATTATTATATTATAATTAGATAATTATTATATTTACTTATTAGTAGACGATTCTTTATTGTAATTAAAAACAAACAATAAAAACAGGGTTTACAGAGGAACACAATAAGGAAACAAAGTAATATAGAAAGAATTTGATGATGCGCATCAATTGCAGGAACTTCAGTCATTTCCTGTGTTTGCTCTTAATCAACAAATGTGATGACTATTGTGAGTGTTGCAGATTTAAGTGCAGGTATTCGCTCACCCTCTTGCAGACGATGAGCCGTACGCTGGGTCCGGCCCGGTGAGTGAGCTGGACTAAAGCCATCAGGTCCTTGTAGTTTACCACTTGATCTGCAGATTGCAGACACGTGCTTTTACATTTGTGCAACTGTATTCAGTATTTGTTGGCTCACTGAAATGTTAACACAGTGGCTTTTCCTTAATGACAAAGGCATAAAGCCTGAATAAAGCCTGGCTTCTGGTCTCACTGACATCATACAGAGCAAATAAACAAATGTCAGAAACTGATGCGTGTGTATATGGAGCGTTATATTGTGTTTATTAAAAACAAAGAGCAGAAAACACGCTAAAGCAAACTGACCTGTATGGAGGACTTGGTTGAGGAGACAGCGGATCAGGGTCGGGGTGATGTGAAGTTCAGAGAAGAGCAGCGACAGACCAGAGTAACCCGCCTCCCTCAGCCGCAGTCGCTGCTTATTCTTCTCATAGACCCGGTCGCAGCGCAACATGCGCTCAAACAACTGCAAGAAGTGGAAAAGAAATACACAAATCGATGATTCTGAACATTTCACTCTCACCATTTTTCCTTTTAGTACCTGTGCTATAATTCATGTGTTCAGTAGGACTGGTGGCTTCACATACTGCATCAGTCACATTCACAGGCACGCTGTAGAAACGGTGTGTACGCACAAAAACACACGCAAGTGTTTTCCAACACAAACTAGAGAACAACATTAGATCAGGAAGGCCCAAAAAGTCACGCTCAGTCACAATCCCGCATATCAGCTGATCTCAGTGCCAGCCCACATCAGCTGAAGGCTCAGCTGTTACTCTTCTACACATCCACGGCTCTCTCATTCACACTCTTTGAGCTCCTTTAATCCACAGTTGGGATGCATCTGCAGGCCGCTTTGCACCTCAGCTCCTCCTTTCTGTCTCACTTAATGTCATACCTGTTGTCACTGCCGCCTGCTCCGTGCTGCGACCATGAATATGTGTGTTTAGTTTAAAAATCAGATCGACAGATATCAGATCTCATAGACTAAAGTGGAGTTAATAATAAGGTGAGACAGTTTAATGTGAAACAGCTATTTTCACAAAGCTTGCCTTTCTTATCATTATATTTTATTTCTATTTAAAAACACACCTAACTGTATTAATGTCTACAATTTACCAACTTCATTACAAGACGAAAGGCCTCAGTCATCTTATCGCTGTTATTATTTTAAGTGTGGGTGCTATAAATTGTTGCTTTGCTTTCTCTTTTGAAGACCAACTGTTTCTTTTTGACATCTGCCAGCGTCTTCTCCTCTGATCTCACAAAGTTGATAGCCACTGTTACTTTTTCCCCTTCGGCACTTTTCCCTCTGTTCATGACATCAGACCTGAGATCAAATACACACATACAATGCACTTCTCAGCTGGTGTATTAATTGCATTTTTAAATGCAAATACTGAAAAAAGGGCGAATCGAAATGGTCGAGGCCGAAGATGAGAGTGGAAATGAGGACCCTGCACATTTATTTTTACATGACCAACCAAAATAATTGTATCGTAACACCCCTAATATGCACTTGTCTGCCTTTGCACGTACATGTTTTCAGTCCTGATTGTCAAACAACCTCAAAGTATTGTTTCAGTTTAATAAATCCTACTGCAACACTGGAAAGGACAATCAACTGTGATGACTATGAGACCATGCTAGGGCACTGATGGCTTTTCTGAATTGAAAATCCCATTAGCTTCCATTATCCCCCAGGAGTTATAACACTAATGACAACTTTTCTGAGTCTATGGAGCAATAACACCATAGAAACAGATAATGAGTCACAGTGAGAGGGCTTTAGTGAGGCTGTCTGTAACCCACCTTAAAGACCAGTTCTCTGAGTCGATCTGAGTGTTTGTTATTGAGAAGAAGAGCGTAGCAGGAGTCGGCCACCGTGGGCTCAAAGAGGAGCAGGAAGAGCTGGTCTTTGGCTGGACTGCTCTGCAGAAGGCTCAGCAACAACTCCAGCAGAGCACACAGCTGCAAAACAAACAACCACAATGAAAAATACTCAGTTCACATGTGACATATTCCAGCAAAGACTCTGCGCTACATTTTCAGGTCTGCTGGTTTACATGCATTTCACTTCTGCTTTGACACTTCATGTCAATAGCAAAGCCAACTCTTATAAACTTAACAGCTTACAAAGATGGCTAAGCTGCAGGTTATCAGTACTTGCTATTAAAAGGGCTGTGATTTCACTGAGGACTAGCTTTTGATAAATATAGAAAATTGATAGTCACTGTTGCCTCACAATAAGAAGGTCCTGGGTTCAAATCCACCTTGACTGGGGCCTTTCTGTGTGGAGTTTGGATGCTCTCTCTGTGTCTGAGTGGGTTCTCACGGGGTACTCTGGCTTCCTCCCACGGTCCAAAGACATGCACTTACTGGGGTTAGGTTAACTGGTGACTCTAAATTGCCCATCGGTGTGAATGTCAGTGTGAATGGCTGCCTGTCTCTCTGTGTTAGCCCTGAAATAGGCTGGCAACCTGTCCAGGGTGTACCCTGCCTCTCCCCCGAAGGCAGCGGGGCCCAGCGCCCGCGCCCCCCCGCCCCCGCCCCGGATAAGCGAAAGAAAATGGATGGATGGAGACATTTAAAGCTCCATTTGGATAAATGGATAAATAGTATGAGACAGATGGCCAGATGCCTAGATCATGTGACTATGTTGACCATATGCTCACAGAAGGTGATGTAACCTTCCACATATAGTGGAAGAGGATATGCAAAAGTGACAGAAATAATGCAGGACTGAAAATGGGGGGAGAGGAGGAGGGGTGATAAGAAGAGGAAATGGAAATCAAAACTGCTGACAGAAAACAAGTCCTGTGAAAAGTTCATCTGCTGAGAGTCATAAAGGAAAACGTTTAATGTTCGTGTCAGCTAACAGCTGCTGATGGGTAATGCTTACTGAGAGGAAAATGTTTAAAAATAATGGAGAGAAGGAGCTGGCCTAACGGCTGCCAGGTGGGAAATGAGCAGAGAGCTTCCTGTGCAGGAATCCCTGCAGTCGGTCTCACTGGGAAACACCAAATCCTGTAGTGGAAGGTCATCTCACTGCACACTGAAGTCCTCTAACGGCAGGTTGCTGGGATTAACCAGTTTCGCAATTTATGGGTCATCTGGCAAGCAGATGCTAATAATAACTTGACCTACTCCAAATTTCTTAAGATGCTGACCCGATACATCTCAGTCTTTATGATCCAAAAAACTGCTGACTGGCTCACTGTAAGGCTGAGGAAGGATTAACCTTTTGTTCTTGGTGACTGCTGCACTCCCATGGTGAGATTTTGGGGGGGATATACTGCTCCTTACGTCGGACAATCCTATTAATCGGAATGATTTAGTACAGCAAAACAAGCGAGAAGCGATCTCCTTTATAATTCATTTAATTCACGTTTCCCACATTTACAGTGAGACTGAACCCCTGACCATGAATATCTAAATCCCACCTGCTCTTCATCTCCAATGGCAGCGATGTATCCCAGAATGCTGTGCATCTCCTCCTGCGACATGCCCTTGCTGATGTAGTACTTGATGAGGCCGCACAGAGATGCGCGGATGGTCCGAATGTCATCCTCGCTCAAGTCGCTCTCTTTGTTAGTGCTCTTCCTAAAATATGGAAGAAACGACACTCAGTGCAAAGCCTGAAAAAACAAACACAAACCAAACCCCCCCCAAAAAACTCAGAGGTATGAACTTTGTTAAATGGAGTCTTACCCATAATAGAGGCGTACGGTGTCCACCAGAAACTGAACTCCATATTTTTTCCTGAACTGCTTCCTGTTGTCTTTGATGACGGTGGACATGTACTGGATATGACCTGCATCACAAATAAACAAGAGAAAAAGAACCGTCTCATTAAGGAACATAAACTCTCTAAAGATAATTATATGAGTATATTTATATTTCTAAGTCTATGCATGAAAACACTGCATTGGGGTGGAGAATGGTGAGATGTGAGAAGATGATTGCAAAAGCTGAACATGAATTAAACGTACAGTAGCTACAAAACCCTGGCATTGAATGCACTCAGTCTTTTTGTGGAGAATTAGATGAGAAATTGTTGAATTGTGTGCAGCGAAACAATTATCAAAGAAACAAATGCAAACATATAGAGCTAACCTATGCGTAGAGGGAAGTCCCCTTTGTTCCAGATGTTGAAGCTGAACAGCAGATGTGCGTGAAGCTGCTGCAGCAGAGCTTGATTCTTCTCACATGTCACTTGCTCTATCAGGAGCTGCGCAGCAACCAGTACGCTGACATCAACATGACCAGCTGGCAGCTAAAAACACACAAGCACAACTATGAATTCAAATAGAGGAGTGTTTAGATTTGATAACACACAGAGGAAACATAGAATAGTTGACTAACATAGGAAAATGCACAAAGACACACAGAATCCACAGGGAAGCCTGTTATCAAGCCAGTATAAAGCCATGTGACACCCATAACTCAGTATCCATAAACAGATAAGGAACATGCGGGAAAAGGTAAAAATATTAATGGATTATCTGGATGCCAATTACAGGGTGTGGTTACTTTGCCTAGAGCAACTGCTACCACATCTAAGACACTTTCATTTTTATCTCAGTCTCTGTGGAGGCTTTTATTTTCCCTTGGTGTAAATACCGACTCAGACTTCTCGCCAAGTAAATAAATAGAGAGGCACTTGCACCAGACAAAAGACAGAAGAGGAAGAGGAGGGTTTGGATTGGAGAGCTGAAGATTAAAGAAAGAGCACATGAAGGACAAAGCAAGGGAAAAGACAGACATGGAACAAAGAGACAAACGGGGACAAAAAGGATCTGAGGTGAATTAATTCTAAAGAATAAGTGGTCCTTTGTATCAAAAATCAAATAACATCAGCCAGAGAGTCTGAATTCCTCAGCTATAAACCCTCTTACAGTCAAACTAATCCATACCAAATAGGGTGAAAAACAAAAGAGGCTCATGACATTTTGGCATAGCCTGGTTTAATTAATGCACTTCCCGAAATAAATTCTAATGGACGCTTCACACCAGAAATGCTATTAAAACGTCCCTCTATAGATACAACTTCTTCCCTCATTTTACAGGACTGGAAGCAAAATGCTCATACCTAACATGAGCTGAAATGTACTTTCACTAAAATTAGAGATTTTTTTTTTTACATTGGTTAAAGGGGACCTATTTCCAGCTCCATATTTTTATTCTTGGACTTTACTAGAGTAGCTTTGCATGATTCTCATTTCAAAATAATCCATATTTATTTAGGCTTTGGTGCAGCCCTTCAGGTCATACATTTACTTTCATCTGATTGGCTGCACCTCATAAACAGAAGGCTTAAGCTGAAGGTTTAGAAGATGGGTGGAGCTTCTGTGTTCACAGATAGAGTTGTGTGCCTGAGATGATCATATTAGGGATATCCTCTCTGACGTCACACAGAGCCAAGAGAAGGAAAAAAAACTGTAAATTAGGAAAATGGTAATAGGTCCCATTTAAAAGGTCACACTTTGCAGAATGAACTTTGTCTTATATTTATGGTGTTCTTAACTGTAACTGTGTATCCACCTAAACACCCAGGTAATATTAGCCATGTGCAAAATCAGGCTTAAACAGACACCTTCTGTAGCAGGGCTCCCAGTGTACCAACACCATGTGAGTGGAGCAGATTTTCCTGGTTGATTGGGTGCCTCTGCAGGAAATGCTTAAGCACCAACAGGAATGTGGCCACAAGATTCTTCTCCAGGCGTGCCTCTGAGACAGAAAACGTATATCCATTTATTTCCTTGTGCTGCTTATTAACACAATGCCTTTGTTTCATCGTATAAGTTATAACAAAGATTATTGTGACAATTGCATCAGAACAGACCTGAGGCCCTGTTAGATGGGAGAATGACCCAATCTCCATCGGCTGGCGTGGTCACATCTGGGGTGATGAAATCAGATCCAGCTGCCGGATTATTCATCTGTTGATCAGGGGTCATGAAAGCCAACTGCTCCAGTATGGGGAAGAGAACTGGCAGGCCACCCACACAGTTGATCATATCCTGCCAAAGATCAATAGCACAGACATTAGGAGGGGGAGTCGCGGCACTCAGAGAATCCTAAAAAGAAAGTTGAAAATTCAGTAGCTCTAAAGATGGTGGTTGTCCAACCCCTGCCTCCAAAAAGCCGAATAACAGCTGAACTTATAAAGTTTCACTGACACAGCACAGCTGAGGTTCACAACAGTTACAGTTGTGTGGTGGCAGACGTATCTACTCAGTATAGACTCTATTAAAGTGGTTTGAAAAAAAAAAAACATTTCTGGAGACACAAGCCCAACATTTTAAACTATCTTAGCTTTTTGGAAGCAGAGGACTGGATCGTACTGTGAACCCATGGAACATGGCACACACATACAGTCAGTCACAAGGTAGGCCCACGCTAAAGCAAACCAGGCTTTATCTTCCTTGTAGACTTTAATGGGGATCGTAGTTCAGGAAATGAACATCATGTTGTATTTAACTGACTTGAGACTTGCAATTCAAGTAATGGCCTCAGTGTTTATTGGGGTCATAAATCAAATAAGCCCGAGGATCACTTTGCTGTACACTATTAGACAACTGGAACTGGTAGAGTGATGACCCTGGTGGTCATTATAAAGACTACAGATTTGAGGCACTTCCACACTGGCTTCACGTTTAATACCTGAATCTCCATCTTTTCACACACACACACACACACACACACACACACACACACACACACACACACACACACACACACACACACACACACAAAGCTGTTTAAACCTTATTTTGTTCATTACAAGTACAAATACTCCACTGGCAACAAAACATTCCATAAGAGCAAGAGTTGCAGCTTCCTCCCACCTTGATATCCCAGTTAACGACTTTGTTCCCTGTCAGGCGTCCATGCAGCATGTTTGGTGACAGGTCCAGGCAGATGGGGTTTCTACAGGCCTGTTAACAAAAGGACCATATTTAGTTACCGGGTAAACTTTATTTTTTTGCACAGTTTTCATCTGTGTTTTCCTTAAATAACTCCATTTAGATAAAAATCTAAAAAAGAGAAAATTCATGATAGGAAATGAAACAGCGACTGTATTTAGGATCCTTTCCTGTTACACAAGGAAGTGACACAACCCCTGAGAATCACATCCGCTGCTACACACACACACACACAACGAGCTGATTTTAAGAAGGCATGGCTGAAACAGCAATCACCTTGGGTGAGTAGTGCAACAGCAATTTGGCTGAAAGATCACCAAGTTCAGATTCCTGGGTTTTAAATGGAGAGATGCAGTTTGGACCTGCATTAAAAAAAAAAAAAGAGTAGAGTGAGAGTTTAAGACTGATTCAAACCACATTCTTATTCAGTATGCTGGTTACAATGTTGATGATTTTCATTTATTATTCATTTTTACATTTTCCACCTCTTCCATCATTTTGCCTTGCTTACCAGCACTACAGATGGCTTTTATGTGGTTCTGCTGCAGTGGTTCGTGAAACACCATGACACTTCCCAGCTGGCCCTGCAGGGACGTGGGGCTTCCCCACTCGCTATCCTGAGTCCCTGCTGAGATTAGTTTAGTCACAGACTCAGGCTTCCCTCCCAGCAGGCCTCCCCAGGTGTGCGGCGACAGGATGCCGCCCAGTGAGGAACGAGTCGTAGGTGTGGTGGCTGAGGAGAAGGGAGGGTCTGGGATCTGAGAGGGTGGTGGAGTGGTGGTGCGCTGGCCTGCTGAGCCGATGCAGCAGGAGGTGAATGGCTGTGGGTGGAGTAAAGCAAAAATAGCAAAAATATTTTATGAACAGTAAAATGCAGATGACCTGGCAGATAAGCAGAATGAGTCAACTGCACACGGTCTGGTTGGCTGGCTAAGCTGCCAAAAAGCTTTTTATCACAAACCAAATTCAGGTCTCACCTCTGTCATGGTCGGGTACTTAAGGGGGGCAGACAGTTTCTGCTGCCCGTCCACATAAATGTAGACGAGACTCTGTCCGAATGGCCTCTTTCCAGGTACGTGCACCACACCGATGCTGTGCTGTGGACAGAAATTCAAACACTTCTGTTAAATCTTAGACACAACTTCCTAAATAAATACTCTACACACATTCTTTGTGTAACATTATTTTCTGCTCAAGGAATAGTCAAGGGTGTTACACATCTTCCTGATTCATCTCTGATTAATACTGATTTATTCATGCGCTCCAGAGATTTTTAATCTACTTTTCATTTTTCAGTGGTACTACCCTTAAGTAAGTAAATGATGTCATTAAATCTGACTCAGACTCACCCAGAGAGAGTCACAGAGGCAGTAATCAGGCAGCATGACTGTGACGTACTCCTTCTTTGTGCACACGGCCACTACCAGCACACCGGCTGAGCTGATAAAGGCCTCAAAACCCGTCCCTCCTGGTGTGAAAAAGCTGTACAGAATGAAATAAAAATATTTGAACTAAGTGCTTAACATGCATAACTTTTTACTTTAAAAATAGTTTTCTGTCGAGGGGATGGCTGAGGGGCCAAATAAATACAACCACGGGGTACTTAGAGTATAAAGGGTTCCTTATTTCCTGCTATTGCCCTATATAAATTTGAATAATATAGCTAAGTTTTGAAAAAATGGACTTCTCCTTTTTATGGCAGTCACACAGTGGACCAAACCACTCCCTACAATTGTCTAAGTCCATTTGTTTACAAAGGCGAACTTCAAGAAAAAGGAGTGTAAGCCACTGTTCTTTAAATCTGCCATTCAATAGAATAAACATATGTAAGATTATAAACAGACTGCTTTTGTTAGCTCCATTACCAATCTTGTGTTTCACTGCAGCCGTCAGCAGCACAGCCGCTGATGGCAGACACGTTTCCTAAAGCATGTTTGTGAATGCAAGAAGTCGGTCCACGACTTAACTAAAACGAGTTAAATTTTTTGCACGTATCTTCAGATGGTTTGTTATTTTCTGACACTCCCCACTGACTGGTTTTTGGGTGCACCTGTTCCACACCATTTAAAAAATAAATAAATCTTGGAAAGACCTGTGCTGCAAAGGCAGACAAGTTTGGGAGAGCTGCAAAGACACTATGGTGAAAATTATTTCACAATGAAAGCTTTAAAATCATTATAGATTCACAAAGCCACGATCTGATCAGAAAACTGTATTTTTCAAATGCCATCTTCAACATTGACTGCAATATGAAATGTCTTCCTAGTTATAGTTATGACTATAATTATGTTTTCTTCTCACCTGTAGAGCTGTTTTCTCTTGTCTTTGCTAGATGGGCCCAGTTGGTCCTGGTCCAGTGACAACCAGGCGAGGAAACTGAAGGCAGACCCTGGCCAGCGGTGCACTGTTGGAACTACAATGCCAGCCATGCTGGGTGACAGGTCAAAGTACTGCATGGCACTTTCCAAGCCTTGCTTGCGTACCATGACCAACAGGGCTCTTAGGGCAGGACCTACGTATGGATGAACTTGGCTGGACTCCAGAGGCCTAAGGAGACGCAGGAATTCCAACAGTTCCCTGGCACTCAAAGACTGGCAGCCAAGTGAGCCTACTAATCCCAAAAGGCTTTCAGCACAAGCTCTGTGTAATCGCTCATGGCGCTCCAGGGCAGCTAGTGCACGCATGACCATGGTGGCATTGACACAGGTAGCGCGGGTCTGGCGGTTGAGGCAGCTAAGGCGGCGGAGCCAATCAGCTGTAAAGAGCTGCAGTTCTGACGAGTCCAGCTCTGGGAGCCACTGGACCAGCAGCAGCAATGGCTCCACATTGCTGATGCCCAGGAGGCCCACGGAGGTGTGCTCACCCTCCACGGCCTGGATACATGCACACACAAAACTCTACTCACCAACAACTAATGACTTAGGAAATACAAGATGGAACACTGTGGATTAATCAATGAGACAACTATAGAAATTTGAAAGGAAATCATTTGAGTGAAACAATAAAAATCTTAAACAAACAAACGTCAGTCTCTCTCACCATGTTCATCAGCTCTTTGAGAAGGTGTCGAGATGGCTGCCCGAGAGAGGTGAGCACTTCATACAGGTGATTGTACCCGATCCTCTCCTTAAAAACCTCCTGTATAAATCAAAAGAGGCTGTTTAAGTACCCATAAGAAATTTTGCAACAATTTGACCCCAACTGAATCACTCTGGTCATCTTTCAGAACTTTTATTCACTTAAGGCATTAAATAGATGTCTCTTTAATGAAATTAATCATTTGTGTGGTAAACAGAAGCACACAGACAAAGATATAAGTGAATCTAGTCACTCAGTCTTCCCAGATTATATTACAGGAGGCTACCAAGTCAAACTCAGCTGACACCCTGCTACACAACCATTTGGCTCTCTCATGGAGCGTGTGCTAAGCTGCTTTAGCCTCCAATTGCCATCTGCAAACTGATTTGCAACCCACCTCCCCAGAGCGTCACACTTCATTACATATCTGACTTAATCAATGTCATATCTGTTGTCATTGACTGCTCTGTTCTGTACTGCATGCTTAACGGCATTGACGTCACAGAACTGAACCGTGCCAACAAAAACAAATGACTGCAGACAGAAATAAGAATCTTCTCTTTACTCTAGTCAATTAAAGGACAGCAGACTACCAATACCTTTGCAGCTGGCGATTTGTGCATCACTGTTGTTAGGGCTTTGATGGTTGCTACAGCGAGGGAGTCCAATCGCCCTTGAAACACCTGAAAGAAAAAGTAGTCAGTCACCTGCTGCTAATCACTTCTGCTTTTAGCAGGAAGAGTTGGTAGTGACAGATGATTGGACACAATTCAAATCTCCTCTTATTCCAGATGAATGTTGTTTATATGGGCAACAAGCATGCAGACAATTTAAAGCCACAATGTTTGAAATGCTAAAGATTACCTTCTTTCAGGGCCTAAAAACAACATGCATCACTTTAAAAAAAAAAAAAAAAAAAGAAGTAAACTTTATTCGATGCCTTAGAGTTTGATTCAATTTGTTTGTGAGTAAAATCACTGATGATGGTTAGAGACCCGTTTGTAACTGAAGTAGGAGCTGGCATCAAAGCTCGTACTGCAGATGTTATAGTGAAGGTCAGACTTGTTCTTCTGCTCCAGGTCAAAAGCAATCCTTTTATTAGCACCAAGATCTCAGGGTTTAGTGTAAACACAACAAAAACAAAAAGACACCCACCTCCACACAGACAGTCAACCACAAAGAAGTACTTCACTTTCTTTTTTTTTTCCACACTGACATACACATTAAAACAAAGCATGCAACCCATAAAACACAAGCCAAACCGTGACACACTTAACACAGACACATCTCCATCCAGCTCTGTCCTGCTCATGCCCAACACATTCTGGGTCACTAAACCGGTTATTTGATTAACGTGTGGCTGTCTATTCTGCAGAGTCTCGGACCAGCTGGAGAGGGACTGTGGCAAAAAACAAACACTTAGATCATCATCCCTCAAACCACTGAACTCTGTGAGAACACACACCAGGCCATTGTGATAGCATTCCAGTGGAACCCTTAGTATACCGCAGAAAACCAGGACAACGTACGAGAAGGTGGGTATGGGAGTGAAGAGGGCCGAGGGGAGGGAGAAAATTGCTTTAACATATATGAAATCACACAGGTGTGAAGGAGGCACAGAAGTCACTCCACAGCAAGATGACAAAATGACATTGTTGACATGTCATTTAGCACCTTAGTTCAGTTCTAGTTTTGATATTTCAGGGCTTTTTTTCCCTCCATGACATTTAAATCATTGCTCTTAATTAAGCAAATATCTGCTTCAGCCTACTGAGATCTAGACTTTCTACTGGTGACCCTGGCAACAATAAAATGCTTTGAACCCACAGTACAAGTGGCAGCTCTGGTTACAGCTGCTCTACAACAAACGTGCATCAATCTGTGTGTCTGTGTGTGTGTGTGTGTCTGTGTGTGTGTGTGTGTGTGTGTGTCTGCCTCTTCATGTAGGTTTGGCCACCTGTATTCACATTATTCAGATCAATGGAGGGATTATTTGTTATAAAGGTAGCTCTGTGAATGGAAAGAGTACAAAGAGTAGAATGAAAGCTGGTACACTTGGTGGGGGGACAAGAGGCCTTCTGTGCGATGATTAAGTGAAAGAGCTCTGACTGATAGTTGACACTACACCGCTGAAGAAGAGACCTCAAATGTCACCTCACTTATTAAACCTGGTGGATGGGTGGTTTAATAGTCTTTAAAATATTTTAAAGAGTCATATTTTAATGGAGCAATCCAAAAAGTTTGTGCTTCAGTTTTGGTGAGTGAAATTCTAGTATTTTATTCGTCTGTTACTTAGCAGATATGTTTGTCTGTGTGCTGTGCTTGTAGTGCTAGCTGATAACTTAGCATTCCACCCTTGTGTCCAAATATGGCAACTTATGGATTCAAAAAACCAACATGGCAGTGGACAAAGGACATGCAGATTCTGTAGGCAAGAGACAAGGTTTTTGGTATCAGAAGCTTTTTGGTTTGGGTTGGTAGTTCACTTGTGGTTCTAATTCTATCAACCAATCATGTTTGAGCAGGTTTGCTGGTGAACGGTCCCTGTGGAGAACAAAAGCGGGAATACATTTGCTGAAAACAACTATCAGGAATCTATGAGCTACTCTGATGATGGATTCGCTTTCCCGACCATCTGGTAGTTTTTACCTGCAACCCAGAGCCCGTCTCAACTCCTCCCTAAACTCTGTGCAACATTCTTCCTTCTTCAACTTCCACCATTTAATCTTTGCCTCTGCCTTCAATGGCTTCCTCTTCTTTGTTTCCAAGGCCATCTTACAGACTACCATCCAATGCTGCCTAGCTACACTCTCCCCTGCCACCACCTTGCAGTCTCCCCTCTCTTTCAGATTGTATTGTCTGCACAAGATTTAGTCCACCTGTGTGCACCTTCCTCCACTCTTCTGTCACCGTATGTTCCTCCCTCTTCTTTAAGTACATGTTCACCACAGCCACGTCGATCCTTTTCGCAAAATCCACTACCATCTGTCCTTCCACATTTCTCTCCTTAACACCATACCCTCCTAACACCTCCTCATTACCCGTTACCTTCACCGACATGTTCACTGATGTCCACTCCAATCACCACTCTCTCCTCCCCTGGGGCCATTCTCTGTCACTACATCTAACTAATCCAGAATTTGTCTCTCTCTTCAGACTGATATCCAGCCTGTGGGGCATTTGCACTGACAACATTCAGCATCACCCCTTCAATTTCCAGCATCCAACTCACAATCCTGTCTGACCCCCTTCAAGATTACCCCTACTCAGTGTCTGTTATCTATCTACACCATGGTAGAGCAGTTCAAATGCACCTCCGATACTCCTGTCCTTACTTCCCTTCTACACACAATATATCCACCTTCCTTCTCTCCATCCCATCAGCCAGCTCTCTCCCTTTACCAGTAACAGTTCCTACATTTAAAGTCCCTACTCTCACCTCCACACTTCTTCTTTTCCTTCTCTCTCACTGCCTCCAAACACACTTTCCCTCTCTCCTCTTCCTTTTTCTTCAGCCAACAGTAGCACAGTTTCCACTGGCACCCTGTTGGCCAACAGCAGCGGAGGCGGTCATTGTAAACCTGGGCTCTGACTGATCTGGTATGGAAATCTCATTCTTGATGATCCGCATGTTTGATTTAGCACAGATTTTTACGCTGACACAACCCCCCCTGATTTCTTGTTAATATATAATCCAAGTAAAAATAATCATGTGATGTAAGGCAGTATAAGGGTCTTGCTGTGGAGTGACTTCGTGGCTCTGGTGAGATGAAAGTGGTGGGATTTGGCAGCAGCAGCAGCAGATGAGAATAGGGGGAAGGGCAGATGGGTGGTGTGAAGGGGGGGTGAGATAGGGTGGGGCTTTTCTTGGCGGTACCTGAGTGTCCCTCTCTCCTGTCAGTAACCTGTTGTTGGTTATATCTTTCTGGTCCTTGTCTGCCGCCGTACACCTAGCATTAACCAGCTGACAGACACAACAGGCAATATGTCAACATAGCATGTGGGGAAGCTGATACAAAGAGAACATGGAAACAAGAGAGAGACGGAGGACGGTGCAGGGGAGGAGGAAAGATGTTATAAGTGGAGGAGGGGGTGAGAGGTTAATAGCGTAATCCTCGCCAGGGGGTCACTGTGTGGACGGGTGTTTGGTGATCCAGCTTCGCTGTGGGGAGGTAAACATGCAAGGAGGGCAAAATGCTTTTTCTCACACTGAAGTACTAAACATGACACACAGGAAAAAAGAGACCCGGACAAAACTGTATCCAACTTAAAATATGTCACCTACACCGGACTAACCAGAGATCAAGTAATAAAACCAGGGCAGAATTCTAAGTTGTGCACAAAACTACAACTCCACATTTTTTCTGAAATCTTTTGTACCAACTGAAATGCTATTTAAGTGCATCAGTAATATTAAAAATAATTAAACTTAGCACAAAAACAAAGTGTTTGGTTGATTATTTCTTTGTTGTAACAATGCTTCTTGGCAATAAACTTTATACCGTTGGAAAGCCTGTTTAGCAGCAGAGTTGAGTATGTGGGTTGCACCCGTAAAAATAAGTGTCAATAGCAGAATAAGCTGTTTGGCATTGGCAGGGAAGATTTGGCAAGGTTTTCATGGGTGCACCCCAGATACTCAACTCTGCCGCTCAACCCACAAATGCATTTTCCTTACAAATGTGGCTCCATTTAAGGAGAAATAAACAGGCGTTACAATGGTGTGAGATTTAATGCCAAGAAGCAGTGTTACAACAAAGAAATAATTGACCAAACACAAATTTACTTACTTTTTGTGCTCAGTTTATATGACTGTAACTCACTATGGTGGGGTATTAGTGCAATTGAGAGGAAAAAAAAATTGGGGGCTGGGGTAGGGGTAGTATTCAGAGAAAAAGTCACATATTTACAAGTAAAAATCTTGACTATATTTGAGATGCTGGTCAAAGAGCCACATGCTTTGGTTTGTTAGCCTATATTAGCTGCAAATGCTGACGCTTAAAATGTATTACGCCTGAACTGGATGACCTAATCAAATTACTTTGGAACAGATTTAGCAGTGAGAAAATACTCATAACTGTAATCCGGTAACTCCAAGTGATTAGAAGCCTCCAGACTTTGAAGAGACATTGCTGTGTAATGAGCCCATTTAGAGGCCAATAACATACTAATTTGGAGGTGATAGCTTCTCTGCATCATGAATTACTTGCATCAGATATACTGTGTGTTTAAAACATCCATCCACCCTCATGCATATTCATGCACGGTGTGTATGAATATGCATGAGTTTCCTATTCCCTGTTTAGCAATGGCATCTGGGATGTGATGAGGTAGAGCCAACCTTGAAAAGTGAGGATTTGAGTTTGTTTTTTCTTCTTGTAAATCTGCAAGTGATCTTTTTTTCTCTGAATATCACCCATCTCTCACAGCTCCATTTTTATTTCTTGTTCTTTATAGCACACAATTTTATATTGTGGAATTTCCAATCACAAGATCTAAAAAACAAGCAAAAAAACCTCGCAAAAAAAAAAATGTTTATCTCAAAAACACTGTTGTTTTCTCCTTTACATACACAACGAAAAACAACTGGATACAAGCACTACTTCACAATGAGGCCTCCTTATCAGTGAGTAAAAACAAACAGCCTCAGGAGGCAGGAGTATCAGATACGAGATACTAACAAGTACAACAAAGATTCTGCACAGTTCTCGACACCAGCTGCATCTTCAGGTTATAAATAGGAAAAACAAGCCGTGCTTTTACCTTGCTGTTCTGCAGCAGTCGTGTCAGATGCTCAAAACAGTTACTGTTGAGGAAGATGGCTTGTAGTACTGGCCTGTCTGAACACAGGAACATGTCCCTGATAGTGTCTGAAAGGCAGCGCGAGAAATCAACAGAGATGGGCAAAGACACAAAGAAGCACAGTGAGACAAATAAATGAGGAAAAAAAGAACAGAAACAGGAATAACAACAGAAAGTGAACATTGTCACATTAGCTTGGCTTCCATCTTTGCAAATTATTGCTGAACAAAATACAGCAGCTTAATGCAAACTGTTCAAAATCACAAAGGCTGTGGTTTTGGGTCTCTAGTTTTCATTAAGATCATACCTAGCATGTGCACTTGCAGGGCCACAAATCTGCTCTCCCAGTGTCGACCCAGTGTTGGCACTCGGCCCTTGGCTTGCTGCTGCTGCTGCCGGGCAGCAACGACAGCTGCTGGGTCCGAGTTGAGCAGCTTGAAGTAGTTTTCCAGCACTGAGGCGATTTCCACTTGCCGCTGGTCAGAGCTGGAGGCCAGGAGCCTCTGGACAACCTCCCGCAGGCAGCCCAAAGTCAGCAGTGCCTTACGGTCTGGGGCCTCACTGTCCCAGTCCTCGCCCTCATCTGAAGAGCAGCTGCCCATGGAGCAGTCAGCCAGGACCCGCATCAAAACTTCCATGGTAGCTGGAGAGATTGCAAGCAGAGCGTTCCTCTGCCAGGAATGCAGTGATGGAGGGAGGGGAACAATGTGAGGTGGGAGAGATAAAGTGAATGTATAGGTTTTAGTCAAAGCAAGGCATTCAAGATATGAGAATCAAAAGAAGCACTGCCCTAGAGTACAGATCAAATATGTAGTACATTTAATATGCAGGATGCACAGTTTAACATCAATGTTGTGTTGCACTGTCGGTTATCAACTAATCAGCTAAAGCAGTGAAATAAAATAAACCATGAACCAGGAGTCACTGCATCGCATCCACAGCACCACTTTAGACAGTTAACAAGAAGGCAGTACTATTTATTACACTACAGAACACAAACAGAAATAATAAACTGTGTGTACTAAAAGACCAACAAATATTAAAGTTATCACATTAACACTTTTACTGCCTCTTAAAGACTAATGGACCATACTGATGCTTTAACTAACCAGACTGCTGGAAGAAATTAAAAGACTATTTCAACATTGTAGGAAAAGTGCTCATTTTCCTCACTTGCTGCAGCAGCAACTAACTCTGTGGGCTCAGCCTTCAAACTGGAGGCAAGGAAGGAGAAACAAAGAGCCTAAATCCAAATTGTTGTTATACATTTCCCCCTTTGAAACAAAGATCTTTATAAAAAGTCACTGACATCAGTAATAAATAAAAACATTGGAGTTTTGAAGACGTTCCCGGGCTTTGGGAAATGGCAACAGGCATTTTTTTTAGACACTAACAGATTAAAAGAAGAAAGAGAATCAACTCATTCATTAAACTATTATTAGTTACAGTCCCACTTTGCTTTAATGAAAGGCATTTCGGGGCACTCTTTCACTACATCTGTGGCCAGCAAATAAAAGCCCCAGCAGCTATCAACTGTAGCTTACCTGATCTCCAGCAACTATGGCTCCAAACAGGTGTAGCAGGCAGCATTTCAGACTCTCCTTCAGGTGCTCGCTCTCCTGGAAGCACTCTGCAAAGATGGCAAACATGTTAATAATCATTTTATCCCCATTTCTAAGTTTTCTTACTTACAAAGAAATGAACAGTCTCTACTTTTCATGGCTGTTTAATTTTAATGGAGAGAGAATTTCAACCAAAGATCCAGAAAAAACATTACATAAAAGTTATAAATTGATTTACATGTCATTGAGTGAAATATGAATTTGATCCACTACAACCACAGATTGGCGTATGAAGCACACGTGTCCACAGAATCAATTTCTTCCATCCTAACCTCTCCACCACCATGGGCAAAGACCGAAGAGCCACGACCAAAATGACCATCAGTCGCCCTCAGTCTGCAGCTCCATGCAGGACCTTTGCTCATGGGGTGAGGATGATCATGAGAAAGGTGGTGCATCAGCCCAACACTACACAGGAGGAGCTTGTTACTGATCTGGAGGCAGTTGGGACCACAGTCACCAAGAACACTATCGGTAACACACTACACTGTAATGGACTGAAATCTTGCAGCACCCACAAGGTCCCCCTGCTTAAGAAGGCACATGTACAGGCCTGTCTTCAGTTTGCAGTGAACATCTAAATGATTCAGAGAAGGTTTGGGAGAAAGTGCTGCGGTCAGATGAAACCAAAATCGAGCTCTCTGGCATCAACCCGACCCGCCGTGTTTGGAGGAAGAGAAATGCTGAGTATGAACGACATCCCCACAGTGAAGCACAGAGGTGGAAACATTATGTTTTGGTGCTGTTTTTCTGCTAAAGGTACCGAACGACTTAACTGTATTGAGGGGCCAAATGAACAGGGAACCACGTACTGTAAAATCTTGTATGAGAACCTCCTTCCCTCAGCCAGAACACTGAAGACGGGTCGTGGATGGGTCTTCCAACACAGCAGTGACCCAAAGCATCCCACCAAGGCAACAAAGGAGCGGCTAAAGAAGAAGCACATTAAGGTCCTGGAGAGGTCTAGCCAGTCTGCAGACTGAGATGTGTGTAAAGCTGGCGACCGACTCCAAGAAACATCACTGCAGTGCGTGCCAACCAGGGTTTCTCCACCAAGTAATAAGTCATGTTTTGCTTGGGGATATTTTTTTCACTCAATGGCATGAAAATCAATTTATAACTTTAATGTGTTTTCCTGGATTTTTGGTTCATATTCTGTCTCCTTCCATTAAAATGAAACTTTAAAAATCGGAGACTGTTCATTTCTTTGTAAGTGAGCAAACTTCAAATAATTGTTCCCCCCACTGTACATGAGAGCAGCTTTCGTGTGCTTGTGTCTCAAAAATAAACACTGATAAATTCAAATGCAGAAACAGAGAAATCTTTATATTTTTTATGAAAGGATGTCAATAAAATCTGCATAGCAAATAAGATAGGGCCTCAGCTATCGCACACAGCACACAAACACACCAAAGGAGGTGGTGGTAAGTTCTGCTTTACAGCGGTCCCAGTCATCCATTAACTCATCTGTCAACACACGGGGAAAAGGAAATCTGATGTTTGGGCTCCGTGATGTCTACTTCCTTATCCCATACATTTCAAAACTAAATTTAGACCTAATATACAAATAAGTTTAATGAAAGGAACCGTACTCTCACAAAGTTGCTGAATGCCCACAAAGCAAAACGCACAAGCATGAAAAGAAGGGGACACACACGGTTTGTCTGCTTGAGCCTTGGGTGTTATCCTTGGTGCCAAACCACAGCAGCCACACGTATGACAGGACAGAAGGGACTATTTGTTGAAAATGGCCACCAGCAGTGCTGAAGTGGCTTGACAGACACTATTCACTATCTGCTCATCTCCAGGCCTGGCAAACAGAAAAGCACACAAAGAATGGATTCACCCGGACCCAGAGGAGAGAGGAGGAGGCGGCGGTGGGAGAGGGAGCGATGGCGTGGGAGCTCTAAGAAAAAGAGATGATAGGGAAGGATAGAGGAGGGCAGAGCTTATGGTCTGTAATCAGAACACTAGTAGGCTGTACTGAGAACCGCTTCCTCATCCATACTTGAAGAGCATACTGAAGCAGGAGACTGGACCGTATACGTGCAATATAAGTGCTGTGCATTTGATTTGTATACCTCTAAATAACACTTTGTAGTACATTGAAGAGAGTAAGAGTGAGGGACTGAGTGGGGGAAAAAAAAAGAAGAGACTTACGGTAAAAGAAAGGAACAAACTCAACAGTGAGGGGAGCTGCTTTGTACTTCTGCCTGCTCCTCTCCACTGTACCCAGCTGCTCCCTGGAAGGAAAAAACACCACAGAGTGAGGAACAATTCTTAGACTAGAACCTGAACTGAGCAGATTTCCTGATCGAGGTGACGCTCATGAAGTTCCTCCAACTTTTCTATCTTGCATTGCTGTGTGACCATAGCAACTACAGAAACCACAGTGAAGGAAACAAATAGACGTGTCATTCTTTACGTGTAAAATCCCATCCTGTATTAACTGCCAACAGGAGACAGACCAATGAGGAGCGAGCTTTCTGGAAAGCACCTTTCATCAGTTTTGCAGATATGGTTGGTTTGTCTACGTTCATGTTTTATCAGAGACGTTTAGATCTTTATGCATCATTTGCAGTTTTGCTGCTACATCGTTCCTGCTTTGCGCTTAAAGGAGAAAAAGTATGATGATCAGTAAGTTTACACAAAGCACAGTGAGAAGAATTATACTTCAAGATGAAGGAGTAAACTCGTTTACACTAGAACCATGACTGGGAGTCATTTTGTCCCCTTGGCATTTTAAAAATCACATAACTTTCTTAAAATAAAACCCCATCATTTCATATTTCATGACTTTTCCCAAAATGGGTTTACTAATTATTAAAAAACAATATGACCACGTATCCCTACAAGGATTTTTTTCTTTTTGAAGAAATTAATGCAAAACGCTGCGCTCGACATGCCTGGTTCCCTAGCAACATTTATTGTTTACACACATTGTGATATGAAGGCTGCTGTAACATGAGCCAGAGCTAGCTGGATGTGACTGACAGATAATTATACAGGGGACTGTGGTTAGATAAAAGATGAATAATTACTGCAGAGCTGAATGGGTCGGGGATGGGATGTTGAGCTGGGGCAGAGGGGGGCAGAGTGGGGGAGAGGGTGATGGAAGGTGTGGAGCAACTGAGCAGGTTGCTGGCTGTGCAGAGCAACAGGGCAACCGTAGCTGAACTAAGCAGATAAGAAAAGTGTCGAAGCATTCTGACAGTGTGCAGCAGCTTGTTAACACGTGGCTATAACTAAACTCAGGGTGTTAAAATAATCTTTAATGGTGAAATTGAACTTTTTTGGCCAAATAAAAGCATTTTGTCGGTGCTTCAGACCTCAGTTGCATAATCTGAGGCTGACTGCGTTCCCCCTCTGGTGGGTGTGATTTTCAGGATATGATGCATTGTGCACCATCACCACAGAAAAGTTGGATGTTGTTACCCGCACGTTCGATGCCTCCAGTTGCGGTACGGATCGTAGAGGCTCTCGCAGAATGCCAGTGCATGACGGACAAACTCCTCGGCCTGGCTCTGGTCTGCCATCTCCTTCTCTTTGGTCTTACTCTTCAGCTGTAATACAAAGACCAACATTATGGCTTCTATTATGCGTTAAAGAATTTAAGAGTTTTTCTTTTCAATAAATTGAGCACCTTTTTTATATTTTAACATAGCACACAAGTTTTTTTCTCATCATTCCAAAACGCACAAGGCTTATTGATATTCATTTACAAATTTCTGATGCTGGATTTTGCGGTAAGAATGCAGAAATCTTTTCCACAAAGGTCATATTTGTACACATGTTGCTGATGTCTGCTAAATCTTCCTTTGCAGTCAGGAAAGAGGTTTTAATTTATCTTTCCATAAATCCTACAAGTAACTCTGTTCAGGTCTTTCAGTCCTCGCTTGATTTAAGTTCACACTGAGGAAAGAGCGACCTGAACTGAAGTATCTTCTTATAGCCTTCCACTGCTTTCTAATCATCACTTATTTCTATGTATGTCTGCTGGTGTTTAGGACAAAAGCTTGAGGGCAGAGGATGTAAAGCTGAAAAATGAAGCAAACACTGAAGTGCAAATCACTGCAGTTCCCAGACTGGCCACTTGAGGTTGACTCCAACAGCAAGCCAATGCCTGCTATTATAAAATGTTCAACTTTAGAGATGAAACAGACATGTTGGTACAAAGCATATATCTCTACAGCTAATTTCCACCTTATTAACTATTACTAACTATATAATAAATAATAAGACAAAGAGCTGATTGTGGTACTTCTTTCCTTTTCTCAGTCTACAATTGTACAAAACAAAAATAATACTGTATTCATGCTTAAACTATGGAAAGGTCTTTTTTTTTTGCATGCTCAATCATTCAGGTAAAGAAATCCCAGAAAGCCGATTCTGTTCATCTGGACGTTGTGTTTTCAGTGGGAAACATTTCATCACTTGAATGAACGGAATCAACTTTCTGAGATGTGGAATGTTTCGTCTTTAACTTTATGCGTTCATCTTCTACTAACCTAATATTAATCTTTTGCCTGCCCCTTAAACTTCTATTATTTTTCACTTTAAAATCACAAAGTTTTGTAGAAGCAGTATTTCCGGGACCACAGAGCATAGAAATATGTGCCAAGAAAAAAAAAGGAAGGAGTCAAACCTGCTGAATATAAAGTGTTGTCATGGTGATGATGTGATTGATGTAGGAGCAAGTGCCAATCTCCTCCACGTTGGACAGGTTCCTTTCACAAACATCGAATCACAAGACAAGTCAACTGTTAGCTTACCCATAACTACCTTTGGAACACCGATTTCATTAAGGTGAAATAATATATCTAAATGTTTAGCACCCTGACCTGCAGATGATGATGAGGAATTTGAGCAGCAGCAGTGCTAGGTTTTGCTGCTCAGGCTCCAGGCCGTCAGAGGCTTTCTGGACGCACTGCAGTAACTGGTGGCGCAAAACCTGCAGGATGTTGTCTGGCAGGAGTGTCAGGACTGGGGGAACCTCCTCTGACCTGTTGGCAGAGAAGCATTGCAACCACAAAGCAGGGTGAAAAGGAATCTCAATTAGATGCTTATATATCACGATCAGGAGATTATCATCAAACCACCATCTGCTTTCACTGCATCGTACACATGCCTGGTTCGTTCAGGCACTGATAACTAGGAAAAAAAAGTGCAGCAATGTGTTCATATATGAGAGAGAGAGCAGACAATCTCATGCAGTGAGTATTAGTATGAAAGCAGATGTGACAGCTGCAGAGGAAGGGAAGGAGATGAAAGGAGGACGGGAGAGAAAATGGAGGGAAGACGGAGGACAAAGAGACAAGAAGGAAGAAGGAAATGACAGAAAAATCAAAGGAGGAAAAAAGCAAATGACAGGCTGACAGATTAAAAACCTTAACCAGTTAGACTCAAGCACCCATATTCTACCATCCTACTCCACCCTTTCCCATGGCTCTCCCTCCCCTATAAAATGTGACTGACTTCAGAGGGCTTCATCTGAGGTTCACGTGATCCCAAGCGGCAGCGCAGCACAGCCACAGTGTTGCTCTAAAATACTGGAAACATGCTCCCCAATGAGGACTGAGTATCTCTCACATTAACTCTGCATCTACAGTACCATGCAGACACGAGTCAGAGCATCAACTGCAACAAAATGAAACTACTCTGCACAAAAGCATCTGTTGTGTCCATGCTATTATGGGTTGTACTGTGGAAGGCTGCACAGTGTGTGGTCATGCCGTGGATGACACATAGAAGAAGCTCTGAAACTGCTCCTTACAACCAAGTAAATTGCACTGTTGTATTTTTAAATAAGTGTAATTAGGGCACGTGAAATGTTAAAGCCAGAGGTGGTGGGAGGTTACTGTGCAGGACTGAATAGTAATAGGAGAACACATCTGTTGTAGGTGAGCAAGGAAGAGCAACTAGCTACAAAGAAAGCAGAGAAATTGAAAAATTGAAAAATATGAGCAACAGCTGACTTTGTTAGCAAAATGAAAGATATTAGTTTTGAAACAAAAACCACCACCAACAACAACAACAAAAAAAAACTGCAAAGGTTTTAAGCCACCCTTCATTTCTTTACAATTTGCTTCCAAGGAGCCAGATTTAGTCCTGGCAATAGTTCTCCGGTCTTTCTGAATTGGTCTTTCTATGTTTCTCTTTGGACACTGGCTGCTTTATCACTCATTTTCACTCCAGTCCCTGCACCGGACCATTTTCAGATGGATGTTTTTTTGTTTGTTAAACCATCATTCAAACATAAAAAGGTACTTAACTGAAGTCTATACATAACAGAAAAGCATCCCTGCATAGAGAAAACACACTATTGAAACATGTTTGGACATGTTTCAGTAGCTCTAACCATTTCCCATTTTCCTAGCAAAATATGAAGGACTGGGGGAATGGCTCAAGCGCTATACAGAGCACTGTAGTTTAAACAGTCAGCTAAAAGCAAACAGCAATCTTCAAGCAAAAAAAAAAAAAAAAAACACAAACAAAACTAAACAATGTGAATGCCAAATGCACAGAAACTGCAGCTCCTGGCTACTTGAGGTTCGCTCCTGGGAGAGGCATATCAAGCAAAAATACAATAACACTTTCACTATTCAACTATTCTTCAAACACTGCTCCCCTCCAAGACCTCGAAAACCACCACCAGCCTAAACTCCTCTCACATTACTGTGAATAGCTGTGGCAGACTTGTGATCAGCTAGCTTTCACAGGCAGAGCTTAAATGAGACCTTATTTTTTGACAGACTTCCACACAAGATATTTTGTGGGCTGTGTTAGTCTGTGGCTTTGCATGTTTCTCTTGTTTGTACAGTACTATCTAATCTCACAGCTGATAGCAGCAAATTCTTCTTCTATTTATGTGGTTCAGTGGTGGCTGGCAAACCTTTGAGCAAAAGTCACACTTTACATCCTACCAGGCACAGGTAAAAATAAGGAAAAATCGTATTTTAGGTCAAAAGAAATGCTCAAACTATTCCACTTTTTTAGAGCTTGACGACAATATACCCATTTAGTTTATGGCTGCAGCTAACTAACCGGTTAGCCAGCATTACCTGATAAGTTAGCACATCATCCTCTTGTCTGAGTATAATCAAAAAACAAGATAGCAGCGACCAAAACGCCAAAGGTGAGGCTTCAGAACAGTAATGCAAAAACCAAAAGGGAATATCACAAATTAAGCCTATTAGCTAAAGGCAATGAATACACAGAAATAATAGGAACATGTTGGATAGTGCTAACAATTGTAAGAAAATACTACATTTAAAATGCTCCCCATTCAGTGGGAAGTCATTTTCAGTGTTTTCGCCTGCCAAACCAGTGTGCTCTGGTTAAACAGGAAGAGGTTAATACTTATGCCTGTTTAACTACTACTTTATTGTATTTGTTATCCTCAAAGTAGGCTTCAAGTGATTAGCGTTGCAATTTGCCACAAGTTACCTTGAAGGTGTCTTTTCAAAGTCTACATCAAGGCATCGCTCATAGGAGCTGATGAAAATCTCCAGCCATAGCTTCAAGTAATCTGGATCCCTCTGAGAAAAAGCAGAGACAGGGAGAGGCAGAGAAGGGAGCAGAGAGGAAACAATATTTTTAGTTACCTTTGTAGACAAATCTTCCATACTTAGAATAAACACATGGCTGACAGCTGACAGGCCTTGACTGTAATTTGATTGAATGTATTGTTTTTTTCGCGCGCGTGTGTGTGTGTGTGTGTGTGTGTGTGTGTGTGTGTGTGTGAGGCCTCTGTGACTTTCAATCCCAGACAACAAGACAACAATAAGTCGTGACCCTTTTTGTCCTTCTGTTATTCAGAAAGCGCGTCAGTACTTCAGACATCACTTTTGGTTTCATATCCAAAAAGCAGCAGAATATGAACTGAAACCAAGCTGAAGTGTAAATAAGCAAAAAAGAATGAGAGGTAGTGATTCCTGAAGCTAACAGTGAAGCATGCATGTGTCTTCTTAGGGCGTGAAAACTAAAACTTGCACCTGGCTGAATGGAAAACAGGCCCTGCAGCGTTTCTAACAGCAGTTTCTAGCAGCCGGCTCACCGGCATTTCCTAAATACCTGGAACAATGCCCAGAGAAGGATGGGATGGCAACATCAGCTGCTGAGGAGGACTGGCTGGACAGGAAAAAACAGGACACCACACACAAGCGACAACACTACAAAATAATTACTCAGGAAAGTCTCACAATACCTTACTATTATTTATTACTTATTACATTTTCACTGATTTAGTTTGACATTAGTGTTTAACGACATTGATGTAGTTTTCTGGAGGAGGACCCCCAGACCCCTCACTTAATGTGTTCTCCTTCCCCCAGCGTTCAAACAAAATTGATACCCATGATCAAGACCAATTGGACTGAGGACATCGAAAATGAATGGCTGTAAGCAACACGTACAGTAACATCATGTTCACATTGTTTATATAATCTAAACACAGAACATAATTGATGGGTGTGTGTGGTAGTAACAACATTCGCAAGTAAAGTTGTTACAGCAGACACTGCAGCAGGGCTTCAACTCAGGATGATTTACTGTGACTCATAATCTACTGCTCATGTTTGATTCATCAGTTAAGAGCTTTGGTTATGTCATAGTTTTGTTTATCTAAACACCCTTAAGATACCCACTAAATCTTCATATTTGAGAAGCTGTAACAATTAAATATTTGCCAATATTTCTTAAGAAAATTATTAGAAAAAATCCATATACAAATGTGACAGTTTCAGCGCTGCATCACAGAAAAGCAGGGCATACGGCACGTGGATGGACCAGTGTAGCTCTGAAAGCATCGCTGATTCATCAAACACGAATAATTTCTTCTTCAAACCCTCTTAACAGATGCAGCTACTATGGGCCATCTGGAGGATGTGAGTGAGCAATCTAGGTCAAGGAGGGCTGAAGAATTGAACATGGCTGATTACAGCAACAGTTTATTGAGCATTTGGGAGAGCAGCCCGACCACCACTCGTTATGGAGGCCTTTAAATAATTAGATCATGATTTAGTGGTAACCTTCTGACCCCTTTATGGAGTTAACTGAAAACCCAGGAGCTTTTTAAAATCCTTAGGAGTCACTCCATAGGGAATTGCCTGCTAATATTATAAAAATCAATCCAGTTAAGTAATGTGTGAGAGCTACAGCTACCTCCAGAACTCACATCAAAAACTACCCAACTGCAATATATAAAAGAAAATAATGTAGCTTATGTCCCCTGTGATTCTGAGTGGCTGTTTAGTAACGTTGCATTGCCACTTTCTTTCATCATTGCTGTGACTTCACTTATACGGGACAGCTCAGAAAACATCCCATCATGCCAACTGCAGACAGACTCCACATTCTAAAGTCTCAAATTAGCATTCTGGCTGCCACCCTGTTAGAGCCAGATGTTGCTGTATTTGGGCAAGGAGAGTAAATTCTAACTCATCAAAAGTTACATTTATGGTTAAAGTTATGGTGTTTTTCTACAATGATGTCAGGACTGCAGCTCCATCCAATGATACATGGTTCTTAACATTTAGGATAACAATTTACTGGCACTGGGCATCAATTAAAATCTTAATTAGATTAAATAAATAGTACTTCTGGTACCAACTCATGACAATACTGATGATTAGTCATCTAGTCAACTAGTTGTGCATATCCCCATTAGTAACCTGGCCAAGTAAAACCTGACAAGGAAGGGTGGGGGCTAGCTTGGTTATCAGTGACAGAAACAGGGGACATTACAGTTATATTGTATTGAGGATGGTGCTAAAATGAGCCACCAAATACTCATCCAGGCAGCCAGCCCATATAAAACCTATATGTGGGAAATACTGGAGCCAAAGACAATTCCTAATCCAATTTACTAAATTCACTATGAAGCTTACAGCTCAGAAAAGAAAAAGGAAATGCCAACTGGAAAAAAATAGACTTAAGGTTTCTTAGCTAGCACAGCCACTGGCTAGAGAAAGGGAGACTGCTTCTGTCTGCGTGTCAGAATGGGAATCAGCCAGCTCTGTGCTATTCCCAGTGAAGTCATCAGAATAATCCTGTGATGCTGGCCTCCGTCTGTGTGTGTGTGTGTGTGTGTGTGTGTGTGTGTGTGTGTGTGTGTGTGT
>JAVDPK010002422.1:6470-39165 GCA_034780415.1 Cichlasoma orientale
CACACACACACACACACACACACACACACACACACACACACACACACACACACACACACACACACACACAAAAACTGCCCAACTAGTGTGAAAAAGACAACAAAGCCAATTGAATTACACAAATGAAATCATCCATATCAGGATATGACACAAACTGCAGCGCTCAGAGAGACAGCTCGTGGCCACACCTAACTGTGACTTCAATCTATGCCTCTGTAAAGCCGACAGAAACTGATACACTGGGAAACAAGCACTTATACTGCCCTTCACCCCTAACTTATTGACCACCTGCTGTCCCAAACTGCAGAACCCCCACCCAAAGCAAATACAACATAAAGAAACACAGGAAGCATGCTAATTTACACCAACTTTACTCAGTGTGTCATAAAATTAGATTAGTGTGACCTAATGAACTGTAGCGAGCCTCGGGATCACCTGCTGCTCACGTGTGTTTGTGCCCTTATCGTGTGCGCGACTGTCGTTTTCATGTATGAATGCGCTTGTTCCCATCCACCCTGAAACTCCACCGTCAGGAAGAGAAAAGGAAGGTTCAAGCAATAAGAGATGTGACAATGACAAAAATGGATGCTCAGAGACAGATGGACAGAAAACACACCACAAAGGAAACACAAAGCAAAGTTGCTCAGGAGAGCTGGAATAAGGCGATAGTCCTGAGAGAGATAAAGAAACCGTGCATGTGTGTGAGCATGGCTGCAGTTTTGTCTGCGTTCTGTATGGAGAATCCTGTGCCTGCAGCTGTTTGATATCGGGCTGTTCCACAGATGAGGGGAGCTATCTCTACTGTTTCCTTGCTAAAGCTGAATGCGTCCACCTTGCCTGTTTCAGACTGCTGATAGAAACCCTCTGCACTAAAGATAAGCTTCACATTTTACCATTGTATCATTTATGCCCCTTTATCCATTGCCGAGGCGATAAATCGGCATACGTTTAAGAACCTGGACTGCCGCTTGAAAATAGTTCAACAATTTTTGAACTATTTTAAGCATCAGACAACATCATAACAATCAGTTGCCAATGTGACAAGAGCTGCCCTTTCCTCACACGTAGCACACAGCAGGCGATAGTCCGCTTTAATCGCGTTCTCACTACCCTGGAAAATACTGGTTGATTTAGGCCGGGAGCTGCCGAGATAGAGCGTGCAGGAGACAGGACACAACACCCAGTCACTCACTGTGGAGGCACCAGAGATATACCTGAGCTGTTCTCACACGGGCACAACTGCACCTCAGAAAGACTTTGTACTGGGAAGCGGGCAGATTAAAAACCATTTAATGTCCCAGCTGACTGATTCAGACATTCATGCCCTCGCATGCACTTCTTTTGGGGAATATCTAGAAAAGTCACTGGCAGCACTGCGGAAAAACAGCTGGAAAAAAAATATGTAAAATTAATAACGTCAAAACAAAAAGAAAAGAGAAGGGAAAGTACTCGCTACCAGATGAGATGACTAAAAGAAAGAGAAAGCAGACTGGAGAGAGACAGAAAAAAAAGGGAGTGAAAGAAGAAAAGCCCTCGCTGCCATATGGTACAGAGTATTGGGCTTAATGAGGCGTGAGGCCATCCCCTCCACAGAGGCTTCGGCCAGTCAGATCACACATGAATGAACACTCTGATAGGTTTAAAACACAGCATATGCCAACAACTTGTGATATGGAATCAAACTAATGCTTGTATTTTCAAAAAGAGGGAACGCCACAGAGCTGAAAAATGAAAGCTTTCTGATAAGAGTTTAACGTTTTCAATCTGATTACTGCTGAAAATGTTCTAGCAGAAAGAGAGATGCTGTCGGGAGCAGAGGAAAATCTCGGCTCTGAAGTTGTGCCACCATCAAAGACCGAAACACTTTAATTGGCCGGGGTTTGCATTGTTAAGTTATATAGTTTAAGTCTTGTTATATGCATCACCTGTACTTCCTCTATATAACAGCAAGCGTGTTTTATGTATACAGCTTCTGAAGTTCTCGGGGGGGTTACAGTTGTTTGTATCGAACCCTAGGAGCAGCACATGTGCACTGTGGGGCCTCTCGGTTATAAATGCGACAGGAGAGCACCTATCCATGCGCAGTCAACTGAAAATAAGGCATAAAAACTTCTCTAGCTCACAGATTTGCTTCTCCAAGTAGTCCACTGAATATATGCAGAGGTTAAACTGGACTGGACCTTCTATTCTGCAAAAAGACAAGCAGCAGACTGACACCATCATCCTTATAATAATAATAATAATAATGCTCTAGGTATGACTGAAAATGGGCCTTGGTATTAAAGAAAAGCCTCAGGGGAGTTCAGACCTTAGATAGTTAATACAACAATAATTTTAAGAAGTAAAGCCCACCTCTTTAAGCAAGCACTTTACAGGCACAAGCAAAAAACAAAATTGGATTATCTTCACGGTATCCGAGCCTCCAGTAGCAAACAGGTGATGAATTCCCAGTGAGTGTTGATGGATGTTATGAGAATAGCTCACATAGCAGACACACCATCCTGAGCCCTCGTCACACACATCCTGTCAACAACGCCAGCAGCTGAGGGATGTGCGACTCAGAGAGCCGGAGAAAGCGGCAGAAATACTGTAGCAGACAGAAAGCATATGAGAACAGGGGGGCAGCTGTTAACAGCACGAGACGATTCACCACATTTTCAGCCGCGCTCGCGTCTTTGTGCGAAACCAAGCATTTGTTGTTGGTTATCACCTGTTAGATGCAACTGAGGCACGTGATGACAGTGAGCGCTGAAACCTCTCGGCTTTCTTCGCTCGTCTATTGATCCAAGTAAATTAATCACACTGACAGACTAATAAAAACACAGGCAGGAGTTTCGTCAAACCAGGACCTTATTAAGGCCCCGCTGCCGCTGCACAAGAACAAGCGTCAGGGAAGACATCAGGCGGACAGTAAATTTCATCTTCCTCACACTTTTTCAAGCTAAATAAAAACTATAGTGTGTTGTGAGTCTGGGCTGGAGAAGAGGGAGTGGGCTCCAAGTGGAAGCTGTGGTTTGTTCTGGCTCTGGTTTCCGTGGGGGTCAGATTCAGCACAACACCAGCAGGAGTCTGGGAGGCTGGTTTGGTGTTACAGGAAGCTTAAGCTGAATACCTTCCTGCATTCAGTGAGTCACCGTATGTCTCTGGTGCTATTGCTATTAGTTTATCAAATGTGATTAGGCTCAGTGTGCATATGTGTGTGTGTGTTTTAAGTATTCCTTATAGAGGGTGAATAGAATTTAGCCGCGGGACTTCACACCAAAAAGGCTGATTGCTCTGACAGATAGACGCGCTGTGTTTGCTTAAGTGGTTTTGTGGTAGGTTCAGAAAGACTAACTCCACCTGTTAAAAGAAACGTCTCCATCCTATATGTTTTTCACTCAGTTTCAGTTACCTTCAAAGCCATGCCACCATGTATTTGTGTGAGATACTAAGACAGGACAGAAATGTGGCACAAGCACTGCAAAGAAAGGCTCCAGGCAGCTGGTGGATTTGAACCCAGGACCTTCTCGCTGTTAGGTGCAACCACTGCACCACTATGCCACTCTTAAACAAGCATCCCCTCTCAAAACTGTCAAAGATGTTTTGGTGACTAACCCTAACAATAAGCATCAATATGTGTCCAATTGGGAGTGAGAATGTCTTGGACTGGTGAGACTGATGTAAACTCTTAAATCATAGCAAGGATGCGTGCATCAAATTGGAGCATAAAGAAATCTGCATCCTGTATAAGCAGCCAGGATGGCTTATTTCCCCCCTTATCTCTTTTTGATTATCAAAATAACTTTTAAAGCCAAATAACTCTACCCTGCCAACAGGCTGTTGTACTGTGGCGTTGCCAACAATGCCATTTCCCATCTCTTGAAATAGTACATTTCCCAGATGAGCACATCTGTGTGTCTGTCTGGATGAGTGTTTTTCAACAGGCCTGACCAGGAAACCACATGCTGAACATCACAGGGGAGATCACCTGCTGAAAGCGAAGTCACACACACACACATACACAGACATACTGTATGACATACAGGCATGCATATGCCCATATATGCATGCATAAAAAAATATGCTTTTTATATTGATCTTTTGTTCTTAACTATCTCAACTTTTTTTGTTAAACTCATGTTATATCGTTTCACTTTTATTTTATTTAGACTAAATTTGCTTCATTCTTTAATCAAAGCTTCTTCTGACTCGCAGCTCATTTGCTGATGTCCGCTGGAGTGTGCGTGCTACTGCTTGTGAGATTAACGGTGCCTTTCCAGCAGTCAGGTTATGCTGGAACTCAGCATGTCATTGGATTTGACAGAGGCTCTGCAAGGCACAACCCACACAGCTGGGAAAAATGTTTTAACTCTGGAAAACACAAATTATAACCAAGAGAGCAAGGGGTCTGAAAGTAATCATATGCACTCAATAGAAGAAGCAGTCATTCAGAAAGAATGATGACATGAGATCAGATGATTTCCGCGACCTTCGCATGCAAATGATGCAATGAGTTTTTAAGGACTAACTGTGCTTGCGTTTCACCACCAGCTACAATCTCCAGTGTTCTCATGACCTTTACCTTCTCAGGTTATGAACCTGATTCCTGCGAATGTGAATGCCAAACACTCGTACACGCTGACACACACGCAGCCACTTTTTCACCTCTCCTGCCTGGGAAATACTTTAAGGAAGTGGGAGAAGAGGAAAGCAAGGAAACCGAGAAATAAATAACCCCTTTGTGCTGTGGCTATATAAACAGTGCAGCACATTACAGATTACTAAAGTGGCCAAACTGATAAGAAGCTTCCTACACACTGTATGTACTATATATGTGTGCATGTGTAAGTAAAGAGCGAGAGAAAGCAAAATAGAGCTATGGCGAAAGACGTGAAGCGGAAGAAACCGGGGCAAAAACAGTGAGAAAAGAAAAAAAAATAAAGATAAAACAAAAAGAAAATTCTGGGAGTCAGGAAAGACTGGAAGAGAAGCTGCATTTACTATGCCCTTCATACACGTCTCCTGATAACACATTTCCTTGTTTAGATATTAAACATTAGTCGATTTCCACCCATTTTTAAGTGTCCAAAATCCAAACTTAGCCAGCCGGGCCAGCATAGTAATTCCAAAATCCAAACAGTGATTGCTATATATTGCAAATATTTGTATAATGCTGAGAACATTCTGCCTTTGTCCTGGCTCTGTGTGGAGCGTGACAAATCTCACAACTAGCTGATCTGTGCCAAATAAGATCACAAAAAAATATGTAAACTGAATCCTAGTGGCCCAGCTGACCCAAATCTCCAGTTTCCCACTAACTGACAGTGTAAAGAAGCTGATGCTAGTGAATCACAATAATCAAACGATCAGTACAGAACAAATCTGGAACAAACTCCTGTAAGCTATGATGTCAAGTCTAAGATTACTGTGTGCGCTTGTGTGTCCATGTTGCACTGGCCAAGAAAAAAGTTAACACCAGCTGCCATTATCCTGCAAATTGCAACCCTTGTGGGGAGACTCTCGCCTGGAGAGTCTCGGCACAGATGAAGCAAGCCTTGAGGAACGTGCCGGAATGAGTAAATCAAACCTTATTCAATCTCTCTGGCACACTGGAAAACTACCCGTGATGTCTGGCATGGGATTAGCCTGCACCTAGTGCCAGAATAACTGCCGGCTAGGATTAGAAAAAAAATGAGTAACAGTTGATTACAACTGTTGCAACAACTGGAATGGAGGTCCAGAGGGTTCATTTAGTTGGTTGAGGGATATAATAATTCAAAAGGGCAGGCTAACTGAGGACAAAATACAGGGTTGAGACAACAACACGGGGTGGATCTGATTGTGAACACATTCAAAGCCTCCGTCTGTTCATTTCTCGTTCCATCTACATATCAATCCCTCTCTCCTCCTCTGTTTTACTTCATTTACATCTTATATGCCTACTGCTCATTAAGTTCTGTCACGTCTCATGTCTTCTCTAAGGCGTCGGCCCATATGCCAGCTTTTCCAAATGCCAGCTTTTCCAAATGCATGATACGTGAGCCTGCAAGAACATGAAACTCTACTATTTTCTCTGCTCCTGCTTTGGTTGGTATTAATACAGCTCCAGAGCCTTTCATTGAAATCGCACTGGTGTTTTAGGCCTAATAGTGAGCTTTCTTAAAAATTCTGAGGAAGAGGTGTTTTTTTTCTTTTCCTCGTTGCTTTCCCCTGCCTCGTGTCAAAGAGTTAAAACGAGCCTGTTGGTCTGATCTGTGCACGCTGCCATGATAAGACCTTTCTTGAAGACCTGCCAGTCATCCTTTTTCATTCCTCAGGAGAGGTCTACATTATATATAAAAGCTGCTGGAATCATGATGAAAACAAGACAGTCGAGCTGAAGCGAGGTGCTGCGCCGATACCAGGGGCTCACCCTGCACTTCTGGCTAAGTTACCATGGCAATGCTACGAGGTGAGAGAGAGGACACACCAGAGGAGAGTAAATCTCCTCAAAGGAGCTTCAGGAATTCAGGTGAAGACTCACTCCCTGCTTTTCTTTTTTTTTTTCTCTCTTACTGTTAGATATAGTTTCCCCCTAAATGAGATCATTGAATAGCCCAGACTTTATGAATCACATCACAATGTGTCAGTGCTTCCAAGTGCCCCATCCATTGTGAACCAGAACTTTGAGACTGCTTTTCACTTCAGACGTGACTTTGATTTCCAGACCACTTTATATTGATGTATAAATCAGGCTTTTGCCAGGGGAGTAATCACAGTGGGTTTAAGGGGAGAGTGTTTGTGAAACGAGAGAGAGAATAAAGAGATGAGAGGACTAGGGAGACAGTGAATACTAGGTTTTGGCTGTGTAAGTAGGACACTAGTTATGTGGCCAACGCACAGCAAGACTGAGCACTGTATGAATTAAGAATGTCAGTTCCTCTACGAAATGAAGACAAGCAGAGTGAGAACTGAAAAAAAAAAGATAAAAGAAACATGAGTGAGAAAGAGGAGCAAAAAGCTAGAGAGAAAACTTTCTTTGTCAGGGTTTCTCCTACCTCTAAGAAGCAAGTCCCGGCGGGGGTGTTTTCCTTGATGGAGGCATTGTAGAAGTTGCTGGAGAACACAGGTGTGTTATCGTTAACATCCTGCAGCACAATGTCCACTTTGGCTGTCGATGACAGCGGCGGGCGCCCGCTATCCATCGCGACCACAGTCACACTAGGTGCTGGCTCTGATTCAAAATCCAGAGCAGTTGCCGTGGTAATGATCCCAGTAACCGGATCTATCGAAAACCAATCAGAGTGGGAGTTCTTGCCCTTTAGCAGGCTATATCGCACATCCCCATTTGGGCCCTGGTCCTTGTCCCTGGCAGTAACCTGAAGAACAAAGGATCCAGGATACACAACCTCAGGAATGGTTTGTCTGTAGGCCTGCTGGTCAAACAGAGGGGGGTTGTCATTGACATCAGTCACCTGGATGGTGAAAGAGGACTCTGCTCTGAGGGGAGGTGTGCCAGAATCTGTGGCCATCACCCTCAGGTCGTACGAATCCCGCTCTTCTCTGTCCAAGACCTGGTCAACATATATGAGGTAAATGATGCTGTCCTTGGTTGTAAGGGCAAACTTCCCATCACCGCCCTCAAGGGACACATTAACGTTGGCATACTCTCCATAGTCTGGGTCGGTGACAGATATCCGAGCTACATATTGGCCCGGCTGGGCTCCTTCCGAGATTCTTGGAGAACCATCCTCACTGAGGAAGATGATGGTCATAGTAGGCTGGTTGTCATTGTAGTCACGGACATGAATAGTCACAAATGCATTGGTCACCTGTGAAAACAAGTTATGCCATTTAGACTATTCTTTTATTGGGAATTTATGAGTACAATAGTCAAGTTTCTTTACATTCACTATATTAGTTTGCTGTGCCAGCATGCTTATGTTGATTAATTAACACAAAATAGAGTAGCGGCCAGGGATACAGGGTAGGAGTTTCTGGCCCGACTTCACCTACTTCTAAGGTGTATGTGTGTCTGAAGAGGTTGAAGCTCCAGCAACACTTCATCATGTCATCGTGCGATGACCCTGACGAAGGCTCTAGGCTGAAATGCACTGGTCAAGCAATAAAGTGTTGCTGGAGCTTCGACCACTCTCCTAAACCAAAGTACAAGAAAAAAATTGACCTGATGAGGAAATTCAGGGGATCACAAATGTGAAAAGAAAAAAATCAAAGCCATACAATATTTGTCTCAAAACTGAAAAAAAAAAAGTGAAACCAACCGTGGCATAAAAAAGGCCCTCAAGTCATTAGGATCTATTGTCTGGGAATCACAAAACTAAGAGAAAATTTGGACCTTCTTGTGTAGGAAAACATCAGGGCACTACCAAAATCAATAGGGTTCATTCTCTTGGCAGCTCATTTGCACTTTCTATCTAATATAAATATATAACACCATATGTTACCAACCATTAAAATCCCTGCACAGCTTTGCTAATGCACTATAATGAATGGCCACAGTGCAGTTACCTCTGGGTGGCTGGCATTATCCCTGGCCTGGACTACCAGTTCATGAACCCTCTTAAGCTCATAGTCCAGGGGTTTATTCAGAGTGATGACCCCGGTCTTTACATCAATGACAAAGTAGCGTTCAGGGTCACTCTGACGTCGGTTGATTTCATAAAGAACCAGACCATTATCACCTTCATCCTCATCTGTGGCAAACACCTGCAAAGATACAAAAATTACCTAATGAACCTGGAGTCAAAAACATTATTTCATGAATAGGTTACAGCACAAAAACTAACCTGCAGGATGCTGCTTCCTTGCGGGAGACTTTCAGAGATAATAGTGTGGTATCTGCTTTGATTGAAAACCGGTGCGTGATCATTGATGTCGGTCACAGTCACTTCCAGGGTCATAGATCCCATCATTCTAGGTGAGCCCCCATCAAAAGCCTCTATTACCAGGGTGTACGACGAGCGTTTCTCCCTGTCCAGCAGTCCATTGACTACCAGGTCTAGATACAGCACCTTATTAGCAGCTCTCTTAGTCTCCAGTTTGAATGTCTGGCCTACATTGCCCTCTCGAATAGCATAGCCTTGAGTGGTCAGCTGGTCCTTGTCTCCATCAGTCGCAGGCTCCAAAGAAAACCTCGTCCCCACAGCTGTGTGCTCAGGGATCTTAAGAACAGCTTTCTTTTTGGGGAACACAGGTGCGTGGTCATTGATGTCATTGACAGTGATTGACACTTCAATAGTGACCCCTGTCATTGTCACAGCAATGAAGTTATAGTGGTCCCTCTGTTCACGATCCAGACGGCGTGCAGTGGTAACAATGCCCGTGGTCTCGTCGATATTGAGGTCATTGCTGACACCTGTTCCCTCGTGGTCCGAGATGAAGTAAAGACTTGCGGTTTCACCAGGCGGTAACCCAGCACTGATGTCACCAACAATGGTCCCTGCCGGCTGCTCTTCATCCAGCTGGAGTTCTAGTGATCCGAGAACAGTTGTTGTCTGGACCAGGACAAGGATGATGCAGAAAAAAAAACACGGTTTTTGATGCCAAACACGTGAACTCACACAGGGTTCACTGACCCAAGACCTCCCCCTCGACCCTTTACTTGTTATCGGCATGGCTGGGTTCTACTGCCCCTGGAAGAAAAGAAGAGAGAGAAAGAAAATTATTAGCCAGAAAAAAAGACTTTCTAACAATACAGGTATATTTCCTGAAATGCAAATTGAGCAGTTGAACAGCGCTTTTCATTCTCTATTTGAAAACCCCTTGAAAATTCTCTGTAGCTGTCTTTGCATAAGATGAAAACAAAATGTTCATATTTTTCTTTTTTTTTTTGCAGAGAATGCATCTTAAATCCCTGCATGACAATGTGCTAACACATTTATAGCGGTATAGAACAGCTATTAAAGACGCTGCCTGATGAATTTCAGCTTTTCCTCCATAAAACATATATATATAACATTTTAGGCAGAACTTTCCAGCTGGATCTGGAAGCTTTGAAAGAGCATGACAGTGGACGTCTGAGTCTGTCCAGGATCCGCGCTGGCTTGGACCGAACTGAGGACAGAGTCATAAATTATATCTATCCCGAGGATAACAAGTTTTATCCACTGGGTGACAGCATCTTAAAGTGGGCAGAACAACACGCCATGAATTCCCAAGAAAAAGGGTATGAAGACAGCAAAATGGGAATTAAGATCGGTTTATCAAATGTTTAACGGAGATAACGGAGATCACAGCAGCAAATGCTTACACGCATAAAGGCACAAACACATGGAATGCATGGGAAAGTATGTCTATAGCTTAGCCTCTTAGCCTCTCTGCTCATCAACCTTTAAATCATGCATCTTTAAATCATCCATAAAGTATCCTCCTCATGCTAGTGCCATATCAGTGGATATAATGATGAACAACTGTCCGCAAAGTCCTCCAGTCACACACTTCTTGCCAACAACTGTTAATGGTCAGCCTGTTGTGCCAGAAGATAGTTAGATAGGTACAGTATATGCCAACATATGACACGCCGACAACAAAAAAGTTAATCACAAGATTTAAAGGCTAACTAAAACTCACCTGACAGTGTTTTAGTTAACCTGCGGCACAGCCACCATCTGGAACTTCCAGCAAGTTAAAGCAAACACCAATAATTACTGCCAAATGGAAACTGACCCAGTTTTGACACACATACTTTTGCACACTACCATAAAATCCTGGAAATACACTCATAAATGTTCTGGCAAGTTTAACCGAACAAGTTTAACTGAACTCTCACGAGATAGATGCACGTTTTACCCCTCGGCGAAGTCTACAAATATTTAGATTACTTTCAAAAATGAGACCAATTGTTTATGCACGTTCCGCTCGTATTTATAAGGGAAGATTTATTGAGCGTATAACTCTTCAAAACATCCTGCAATGAGGAGAACCATCCAGCCCTGACACAACTCATTCATCACACTTTGAGACCAGAGAGATGCTGCTATAACAATATTCCGCGTTAACCTGAACATTAATGCCTAAACTCTCTGGAATGTGAGTGATTCCTGCCCTTGTTGCTATTAAATGATCAAAACTATAAATGTGCAATGCGGAGAGGTTTTCAGTGGCGGGCGTTGGCCCTTGCTGGCCAGCCATATTCACCGAAAAATCACTCCCACAGTGCATGTATAATCTGGACAGTTAACTTTAGGAATGTCTTTCACCTCTAGAGAAAAAGCCAGCCTGCTGCCGGCTGCAGTATTTGTGCATACATTAAACTGAGGAATTCATAGTCTCACATACAAAAAGACCATAGACTCATCTTCTTGCAAACCAATGGACAGACCGACTGCCATCTGATGTGCAATAACCGGATCGAAATTAGTTTCGTGCTAATAGTTTAGATTTAAAATGCTCCTTATAGACATTTTTAAGGATGCATAAGACACAAAGAAAATACAAAAACAATATTTTATGTAACGCATCCTCCTGCTATCATCCACTTTAACAGTCCTTCTACTGACTCTGACCTCCAGGGGTCATTTATGAGGCCTCTGAGGAGGAAAGCTTAATAAAGGCTATAGCTCCACCGGGACAGGGAAAGAGACACTGATACCGGCACCTCCGATACGATCGCTGACCCCTACATGTGGTCCAGACGACTGCTCTGGACAGTTGCTGCACTCCTACACAAAGACGGAGATCAGAGCTAAGGCTGAGCACATGTCTGCACACAAACCCTTCTTTTGTTGCCTTTTCTGTGTTTCAAAGTAGTTGTCAGTGTTTGTGTCTGTCTGGAACAAGAGGAAAAGAGAGAAGAGAGACAAGTTGAAAGAGGTCTGGGAGACAATTAGGGGTGTGATGATAAAACAAAGCCTTTTAACTGCAGAGAGGGAAACTCAGAGTCAGAGCTTGGGCCTTTTGAGACATCGCTCTGATGAAATTAACTCACAGTGCCATAACGCGGCCATTGAGAAGACCACGGAGAACAGCATAAAAAAAGAACAAAGCGGAGAAGTGGAAAGAGTGGATTTGGAACACAATAGAAAAAAGTAACATTCATTGCAGTTTGCTTTGGCTTGACAGCCCTGTTGCCTTTAGAGACGTCTGAGCTGTGCAGGCAGAGCCTATGATGTCAGAAAGGGTGTGTTCCAAAATCTTTTTACATCTTCTCTCCCTCACTGCTTCAGCTGAGTGTCAGTGAAAGGTAATATTGATGAACAGGTCGCATGGCTGCAATCTGTCACTGTCAATGAACACTCTGTCCGTGACATCATCCCCACCTTTGTCATGTGCTGTAATACACTTGTGTTTGCTTTGGAAAACACGAGCTGATGAGGGATGAAGAGTGCACGGGGCTAAAATAGAGCTCGTGCTGAAAGGACACTGGCGTTAATAAACGGTCAGTGGAGTAAAAGATAATCACCTGATTCACTCCCTCTAGTGGCACTCTTTAAAATTCTGATAAATTATGTAAATGTTTTAATTTCTCCTAAATGCAAATAAATAAATTGTGCTTACACTGGTACAAACAGAACAAACAATTTTCAACCTGTCTGTCATGTGTTCATGACATGTGCATGCAAGCAGTGACATCATCTCTGTGCGACCACACTGAAAGACAGGGCAGACCCTGAGGGCTCCACACAGTCTCAGCCACATTATATCTGGCATTGCACCCCCATAATCTCCTTCTGCTGTGTACAGCCCTCAAAGCCTCAAATGCATGGGCCTCCGCTCTTAAGTGCTGTAGCCAAATAATAGAAAACCATAGCATTTTCTATATGTGACCATTTAAACCAGCACGGTATGTATGCAAGGATGTGTGTAAATGTGTTTATACTATCGAAACTCAGTCGTCAGGAATAGCTTTTCCTCATGCAGTGCCATCTCCCAATCCCTTGCATGTTCTACGCCTCCTCCTTCCCTCTGTCCGTCCCCTCTAATGTATTTAGCAGATCTGGCTGGGCACGCCATAGTTACACTCAGCCAAGCTAAACAGGACTCAAAGTCACGAAGTTCCAAGTAAAAACTGGCCACTCAGTACCACCGGTATCTATGCCATCTTGGTTGTGCTTTGATGGAACAGAAAATGGTTGCATTAAGCTGGTTTCTCAGTGGTTAAAGAGTCTGGCTTTGCCTGTAGATACTTGTCAGCCACTCATTCAGTCTTGCATCTGCTTCCATGTCACCCAGAACACCGGCCAAACTTTGTGATTGGCAGTAAAGTCAGAAAGAAAAGAAGGAAAAGTTTCGTGCTGTGTCAAAAGTCAACATTAAAATATGCCACAAAGACACAGACTGGATACAATTTCCCTTTGTGTTTTCAAAACCCCATCCGTGGAAATCACAGCTTATTAACAATGAAGCGTCTCATCATCAGACACAATACATACGTAACATGTTTGATGACCCTAACGTGGCAACGCTTTGCTTTTTAAGAGTGTGAAAGAGGTGTTTCTATGCAAGTTTCCAGTTACATTTAAATGAAAGGTTGGGTCCGCTTGTGGGGAAACAGGCTGCAGCAGCAGCGGTGCCAAAAAAGCTTTGTGAGAAGAGGGGAGGAGGGCTGAGTGTTGTGGGGGGGTATAGGATGGAGGAAAGCGTTGTTCTTCAGTCTTCATGCCACTCGGGTTGTGTGTGTGTGTGTGTGTGTGTGTGTGTGTTTAGGAGCACAATAACAGTGACTGCTGTGTCTCGCTGAGTTGCCTTTCCCCGCATATCTGGATATAGATGTCCTATTTCTAACCCCAGCTGTCACCAGCACTCGGCACATGTGAGCGTGCACCGTCTGTTTGTCTTTGTACATATTATGTGCAATTCCTGCTCTCCACGTTTTCTCAATTTAAGAATTAACACTAAATATCAATTTCAATTCATTCCCACAACTGAATCAACCCCCATCCAGTGATTCTGCAGTATAACAGCACCAGCCTCTCAGACAGCCAGACGACCACTGTCTAGAAAGTTGCGCACACACACTAAAATATACATGCATGTGCTACACCAAAGCACAATCAATATTAATACTACTACTCATAGAGAGAGTTCATGACTGTGCCGTATGACTGGGGTGCGTCACCCGAGGGGCGCGTGTAACCATAAAAGCGCTCACAACCAGTGAAACAGCCTAATTCCTGAGTGAAGACTGTATATTTGAATTAATTATGATGAAGTAAGAACCGCTTTTAAAGCAGACGATGTCCTAATACATCCACAACCAGACAGTGTAAAGAAATATGCTAATATTGGTTGGATGTTAGTCTCCTATGGTCGGTGTGTTGATTTGTTTTACAAATCTTACTTACATTTGAATCAAATTTCTGCCTTTAACTGTCTTGCTATCAAATTGTTACTAAGATCTAAATGCTCAATTACAAACTCTGGTCACAATGAACCATTTATTACATTTTGATCTCAACTCTGTGAAAACCTTTGTTTTCAATTCTGTCCATGAAATGTTGCTCTGGAGTTTGATTTTATTGCTTTTTTCTCCTATGTCCAGTGACACGAGCATGGCTGCCGAGGGTGGGCAAGGGGAAGTCAGTTCACAGTGAGAGCAGCGGTCTGTGCCAGGAACCCACTGAGAATGAGAATCAAGTCCATAATGTGTTTTCATTTGTGGTTTTCATGCCAAATAGAATAGAAAGGGGAAAAAAAGACAATGGGCTTTCTGATTGAGGATGTAAATACTGACTGCAAGAGAAAAAAAAAGTCGAATCCAAAGGTATTTGGAAAGTCAGATATTTTCCTATGACTTGCCTCCACACGATTATTTGGATATAAAACCAAATAAAATGTTTAAAACAGATTTTTTTTAAAAAGAAAATGCAGCTAATGTTATTGACAGAATGTGAAGATTTAACATCTACAAAGTTATGACAAAGATGTAAAGTTGTACAGTGCTGCAGAACTATCTGCTGAAGTTAGCATGTCAGTCAGCTACTGCTGGCCTACACACTGTGTAAGTCAAGGTGGGATAAGGAGTCAGTATAGCAGCCAGTCTGCCTTCAGTCCACAATGAGAGAAAGGAGCACTTCCCAGAGATCATGGTTCCCTTTTCTAGTACAGGAATGTTAAAAAGGGCTTGCACGTGACTCAGAAAGGAAGGTTTTCTGCTTAGTTTTGACAATTTGTCTCTCTTTTTTTTTTTTTATCTCTCACAGTGCAAAGCCTCCGTTTGGGTTTACAAAGCAACAGAACAATGCACATGTACACACAGCTCTATGCACAGGTGATACTGGTGAATCTTCTTCTACTCACTGAACAGAGCAGACAAACAGAAGTACTTTAAAAAAGGTTGCTAAAGAGCTTATTTTCTTTACAAAATAGTAATAACATATCCAAATCCCAAAACTGAAAACCAAATTTCCAATATTTATGGGGCAATGAGGGCAACTCAGGTTTCAACTGGTTTGACTTTGATCATTTGTGCCTCTACAAATGTCTATTTCCATTTTGCTTTGTTATCTCTGTAGCACACACACACACACACATTTTTCTATGAGCTAACACAGAACAAAACCAAAAACATCTCCTAACTGCTCTTGGGAATCACTGCATATCTAAATATTCTGAGCATTACTTAAGCCTACTTATCTGTAATTGTACTAAATTCCTGCAACTCATTACTGGCTGAAGTTACCAGTCCATCTCAATTTACTATACTGCTCCAAAAAAACTAGACAAGTTGCATTTTAATCTTTGCATCTCACCACTCAGGTTCGTACTTGATTCAATGGAAATATCAGCTGAAGAAAAAAATGACTGCAGAAGACTCATAACTCTGCAGCGGCAGGATGACAATTCAAAGCTGGTGTGATGACTCAGATTTGTTTATTTACTCTCACAGAGGCTGTCAAACCAGAATGCAGACACACACAGTTACAAACTGCACCAGGTCCCCCGTGACAAAACGTCCTAGATTTTACCAGCTGACAGAGAACAGTGCTGTGGAGCTGGAAAGTGCAGAGGAAGAAATGAAACTGGAGATGCAGATGAAAAGTTTGATTCTGAATAAGATTTCTTTAAAGAAAATAAAACAAAAAGTTAGTGTGAGCGAGCGCACAAATACAGGCTGACATGCACACGCATAAATATTGTACCCTGTGGGCCATCTGTGAAGCCGTGGAGCAAGTGAAAACACAGCCGGAGCTGCTTCGCTCACCTCTTAACCTTCAAGGCCAAGTGAATGTGCAGTGAGCTTAGCTCTTCTGATGAATATGTGTGTGTGTATGTGTGTGTGTTTTTCTCAATGAGTGTATGGCCATTTTCTTTAAAAAAAAAAAAAAAGTTTTGAAAAAGATCAACATAAGAAAGAGTTAAAGATTTAAAAGAAAATACTGAAGGTAGAAGACCAGCAGAGGGAAAAAAAAAACAGATTATGTAGTGAAATGTCCAAAAAAGTGAAGCAGCAGCTGCCACCCACATCACTCGTTGCCCCTCACCATCAGAGCATGTTTAATATCCCATATGGGCAAGCTGTCGAGCTGAACCGCATCCATGACTATGTCAAACAATATAACACTGCAGGTAAAACGGAGAAACCCAAATACCGTCACAGGAGATCACGCACAGGTTTTTGTTTTCTATTCACGGTGTTTTGAGTTCTGTACGTGAGGAGAGCGCCTACTGCGTCCACTGCAGCGAAAAGCAAAACACTGACTGGAAGCAATTAAACATCAGGAAATATTCTTGAATGTGGGAGACATTAAAATGTAACAACTACTTAATGAGTCCATTTGGTTGCATAACGCTCTAAACCATAGTTATAGAAATACTGTTATACTGGAGGTTTTTATTTATAACTCGTACGCTGTATTCATTAATCCAATCCTTATAACTACCAATCACTGTACGCTCTGATATACTGCAATTAAAATTTGGACAGCAATGTCAAAGAAGTTCCATTCTCGATTTTTGTACATCTGTGTGTATCACTAACACCCACAAATACTTGTAAGAACACTTCATTGACTTCCTTTAATTCCCTCGAGGCTTATCCTAACCTCAAATGCCTAACCCCGACCTTTACCCCCTCCTCAACCCAGTCGTAATTCTCCACCTAAAACTTTAAAATGAATGTTAGCTCTTCTGAGGATTAAACCTAGACTCATAGGGGAGGTATGTCCATGTATGGGGCAGACTTTTGTCCCAACAAGTGATGCACAGAGCACAAGCACACAATGTTTTATCAGAAGACTCGCATAATTAGTTAATGAAGTAAGAGAGGAAAAGTTCAAAGACAAAACACTCAGCTGGTAGCCAAAACAGGGCTACGAGAAGGGAAACCGCAGATCCATCTCGCAACCTAAATGCACACAATCAGACACACAAGCAAGTGCACACTTTAATCCCCTTCTGTATTCCATCCAATGAAACAATCAGCGACATGGCCTCGCAGCAAGCCAGGCACAAAGTCGTATCAGGTCATGTTATTGTTTGAGAAAACACATAAATATTAATCATAGTGATAAAAATGTTTTGTTGAAAAGCTCGCCAGCTATCAGAGCAATTTCGTAGGGTAAAAAAAAGGTCAGTATCTCTGTAAAAGAAATGCTGCAACTTTAGTTCTTGTCTGGCAACTTATCTGGGAAGCTATCAAAATGTGTAATTACTCATGTGCACCTCAGAACATGGGACAGTGACTTGGCCTATGAGTTATTAATTTCTCCATCAACTCTGGGGCTAGTGGCGCGCCGGCAGCTGTTCGCCAAGAAAATGCCTTTGTATCACGTTTCTCCATTATATTTCTTGTGGTAAGCCTGGGAATTAAAACTGTCTGTCTTTGTCCTAATTTGTTCAACACAGTTGAACAGACATCCAAACACGTCAGTTCATATGACAAAATGAAACACTGACATAAAAAAAGTGATGCGGTAGATGGGTTTGAGACAGAAAGCTTAATGCCTGAACTGAGCAATAGTAGCTCACTCTTTGACATCAAAATGAACAGCAGAGTAGAGTAGCCAGGGATCAAACCACCAACCTTCTAATTGGTAAACAACCCATGCTACCTCCTGAGCCACAGCCAGCATGTCCTGCACGCTCTACCCAGGAACCATTGGCTGACGGCTCCTCGGTAGAATGGGTGATTTCTGTTCATACTGCAGCTCACAAATGAAAAGTGCCTAAGTTATCAAGAACCCCATAACTTTTTTTTTTCTAGCCAACTTTTTTCTTCCCTTCGTTTTCCTTCCACACCGCCCACACACATCCAGCCTATGAATCCCTTAGCTTGCATAACACATTGCTTCACCTGAGCCGCGATGCCCTACACATCTCTCAGCTCGGTGCAAGTGTTTGAAGTTACCAGAAGCTCAGATCATCTCACTTACTTCATTGAAAACACACGAGACACTACGCAGACAGCCGCTCTCTTCTTCCCGCTCGGCGTGCTTGACTCTGAGACGCTCCTTATCCATAAAGCGCTCACATGGGCAGGAGCCAGTTACCACATCTCATTCATCTTTGTTCGGAGCCACTGCTAAATTCATCCCTTCATGTGTCTAATGAAATGAATACATCACTTCATTCGAACACATGTGAGCGTAAGTGGAGCGTTTGCCTGCGCTAATCATCTCCTTACTGAGGAAGAATCAGTAAAACAATCTCAGCAGAAATCTTTCTGCTATTATCTAAGGATACTGTGCTGCAAAGATAACAAATTATTTCATTGCTGCTGTAAAGACGTTCGACAAGCAAAAATGCAGATTAATAGTGTTTTATGCATTTGTGCATGAACCAAGTTTGAGCTGAGGATTGTTGAGTATTGCAGTATGGAAAATTATAGAAGGATTTTTTCCTAGTCTTTGACAGATTAAATGGTTACTGTGTTAGTTGCTAATGCAAATAGTGATTAGTTGCTCTCCTAATGAGAGAGCTCAGCTAAAGCCACACGCTTGCTTCCATGCACACATGCATGCATTTACCCATTCATCTGCTACAACAACAAGACACCCAGATTTCCTATGGTCCGGCCACACTTCTGGAAGCCAGTGTCACACCAGCTTGAAACCCGAGACAACATAAAGCTTTAGAGGTTTCCATCTGCAGCTTCACTCAGGAATATAACAGCCCATTCACAGCAGTCAGTATTCTAGATCTTAATCAGGCCAAAAGCCTGATCTGCAGCCATGCAGTTTGGAATAATGTTTGATGCTGAATTTTGCAGCAAGTTGATGCATTTCAAGCTTGGCGTTTTGGTGGAGCAGCGAAACTCGTCCAAAAGCCATGCAGACAGCCTGTTCTGTAAAAAAATATATTTTTTCCATTTGTCTGTAATCTTTAATGTTCAGTTTATCGTTACAGTCGGATCCCTACTGTCAGGACAAAGACCATGAATAATGAAGACAGCAGTTACATCAAAACAGGTCTCAGAACAAACAAGAAGCTCCAGCTAGTCAATCACTCAGCATCTGACAGGAGAGTCCGGCCAGTTCCTTTGAATGGTTCAGACAGTCTTGCAGTAATATCTTCTCCAGTGCTACAGATAAATGGGTTTTCATTCCATACATTGAAAGGTAACATCTGTATTTTCCGAGGAGAAAGACTACAGAGAACTTTAAGAAAACAGGTTTCAGTTTAAAGATGAGGCATGACTTTGGATGACTGATTAACAGGGTTTGATTAAGTTTGCTAACAAATTCCTTCGACCACACAGTGGGGAAAAATGATTTTGTACCTCATAACTCAAAAGTTATCATCCAAAGTTGTAGCAGCAAGAATGTAGCTGCTCGACATTGGACCGTGATTTTCATTTAGGGTACTGCTTTCCCTGGTGTAAGCACATGCACATGACTCAGCTTTTAAAGTGGAGTAATTCCACAATCCTAATCATAGCGAGATGAATGGCTTAGTGATTGTTAACCAAGACGTGGCACTATAACATAAAATAGCTAATGAGCACTCAGAAGATGGAACTTCAGATCGACAGGATTCTTATTTCTAACTCTGCTAGTAAAGCTATTAATAACAGTCTGGCCTTCCTGCGGACGGTGATGCAAACAAGAAGTGACTTTCCAGGAAAACAGAGCTTCTCTCTCACACAGCGGTGCAGCCTAACACTGGTTATGGTCTGCATGCTGTGTAATAAATTAAGATGGCATTAAATTCCCACAATATTGAATCTTTGGCTTATGTTATGTCTACAATGGCAGACTGAGGGGTAAATAAAAACACCGACAAAGACCCGAGGCATCAGCAGCATGCAGTGAGTAAAAGATGGAGGGTAAATATTTAAAACACCAGCTACTCATGGAGCCAGAGAGGAGGGAAACAACCTTTGCTGCTTTTGTTTGTGTTTGTGTTTTGTTGGCTGGTATTGACTGCAGTGCGTGCACACGTCTGTATTTAATTCTTCTTTTTTTTTTTTTTAGTCTCTAACTTAGCATTTATCACATGCATTAGGGGTTGTTGTGTGTTTGGGAAAGTGTTACTGTGCGTGCATGTGTGTGTGTGTGTGTGTGTGTGTGCACAAGAGGGAGAGAGAGAGAGACGGAGAGGAGTTGGTGAGTCACTTTCCGATATTTGTGCTCAGAGACTGATTTCACGTTCCTGAGGAACAAAACCCAGGAAAAAACAGTTCTGGGATGCAATTAGATAGATTTTTATTTTGAGCTGCATCACTTGGACGGGGAAGATATGTTCAGTTTTCTCACTTCGCTCTAACTCGTTCTCTCCTTGGCAGCGCTCGGTGGTTTGAGATGATTAGCCGAAACACAAAAGGCTTTACTCGCTACAGTTTACTCCGCAATACTGTATGTGCAGTGTTTTCGTATTCTTAATTAAAAAATCCGACCGTGAGAAAGGGGTTATGGGATTAAATCGTGCACGTAATGAAACCTGACTGGAAAAGAGTTATGTTTCTTCTTATGTGGGTTTTGTGGGAGTTGCAAAGAGGACAATGGTGTATACAGTACTAGCAGATTTTCAACGTCAATGTGGGTGGTAAATGCAAAATTTGGTTACACTGTGTATCGTAGAGTTCAAAGTAAACTCCCAAGACTGCTTGAGATTTGTGAAAAAAGAATAAAGCTACAGCTTGGACATTCCCTAAAGTAAGACCACTGGAATAGACAAGAAAATATCCTTAAAGACTGTTGGGGGGGAAAAAACAGCTCAAAAGCAGAAATGTAACAATATTTGCCTGCATGTCAGCATGATTCAGATGTAGGATTTCAAGATTCAAGAAACAGAATGAGCCCCACCCAGAACCAAATTAAAATTGAATCCAGTCTCCAGATATTCTGCTCTTGCATCATGGCATCACATGCATGAATTTACCAGGATGTGATAAAAACATCTGTGAAAATAACCTGGGTTGTTTAAAATCCGGCTCCTGTGAAGAGGCATCTGTTCTCCTAAGCAGCTGATGTGAATAATTATAAGTTGTTAGCATAAACTGAGGCTCTACTCAGTTGTACCGTAGCTACTAGTGGCACTAGATATGCATATGGTTCCTGTTAGAAAACGTCTTGCTGCACGCCTCATCACTCTGCAAGAAACCAAACTCTTGCTGTTTTTTTTATGCAGACCAGAGGCTGACGCTGAGGTCAGTGTACTGCAAAGCTGGAGCACATGGGACGATGTAAGTGGATAGTGTAATAATGCAAACATCAGTATTCCTACATACAGCAAAAAAACAAGTGCTGTGGATCACAATGGACACCAGATATGACTGGAATATGTATTGTGGTTAGGAGTTTAAATATGCCCCTGGGTTCCCATTTTTAGCTTTTGGCCACATAAACATATACAGTCAGAAATGGCTGAAATAACAGCGCTTCATGTTGGGGGGGATTGAGTCCAAATCTATTTGCTGGATAACAAAACTGCCATGTGCAGTCCAAACTAAACTAAACTATACAGGCCGTGTCTACTGAGATAGTCCCCCTCCAATCTGAGGTTCTGTTTTCATAATCAGAAAAGCAGAAATGAGGAGCTACTCCAACATTCGCAGAGCAGAGCAGCCCCTGTGTGTGCCTTGCTCAGTGGTAGCAGTAAGCACAGCAGTACTTAAAATTCTCTCCACTAGTGATGCCTTGCAGGCATTTTTCATTGTCACACCAGTTGGTCTCCCTGAGAAATACTTAAACAAATGCTGACCCACTTTGTGCACTTCATGGTGTTTCCCATTAAGTGGTTCTGTCGTCCCTCCAAAACAAAAAGTGTAGCTACTCCAGGCTGCCAGCACTGTGGAAGAAACCACTGACTTACTGCTGTTAAAGAGCTCCATAAAGCATAATTAGCTTATGTGGTAGTCGACCGGACTGGCCGCTTTTTCATTTTATATGGGTATGAATCACTCTTTTTCTCCATCCTGTCTGACTGGGAATCAATAATCAATATTACGTTATACCGCATCTCTATGATGCACGGATCTTTGTGCTACTTTTAAGTCTCTAGCATTGCCTTCCACATCACAGTACGGCGAGCGACTACCAGCCCCTGCATGCAAGGTGCAGATGCAGGGTGCATACCCCTCTGCATGGAAAACCTGAAGCCTCCTCCCAGTAAGAGACTGTCTCCCTGCATTTATTCCGTACTTGTAACATGTATCAGAGATTACAGGCTAGATAAGAATTAAAAAGCGGTCACTTACACTCATCGGACTCCCGCTGCTCTGGATGTCTACCCTGGATATCCCCTTCACAACCTGATTAGTATGCAAACGGGTTTCCAATCCCTCCCAAACGACAGACAATCCGCCAGGACAAAATCTTGAATGGAGCCTTGCTGGCCAGCTGGACTAGGCTTTTTAATTTTACATAATATCCACAAAAAAATGCCAGTAGTGCTAATTCCACAGATGTTCTGATCCCGCTGACCGGCAGGTTGGGTATTCCACAGGGAAGGGGGTTTTATGCGTCTCCGTCCCCGAGTCAGGTGAGCGCGTCTGGATCAGCTGGGAAGCCGCACGGCTTCTTTGACTGTCTGCAGCAGAAAGGAGACGCTTGTGGTCCTCTGCACAGTCTCTCGTTGATCTCAAATGTTTCACTTTTCTCTCCCCTCTCTCTCTCTCTCTCTCTCTCTCAGCATCCAGTCATTCAGACACGGTGTTTGTGGATGTGTGTGTGTGCTGAGACAGAGCCGCTTCAGGGTACCGTGCACCTCACCAACTGAAAGCCGACTCGTCCGCCACAAGGCCCAGCCCCCTACTCTGCTCCATACCCTCCTCCACCTCTTCCTCCCTCCTTACTTGGATTGCTAATTTATTCGGGTAGCTACACAAAAGGGGGGACAGAGGAGAGGGAGGCTGTGGAATACAGTAGGGAGAAAGACTGGAGAGCAGACTTTGGTGCCCCCCAGCTCCGTTCAATGGAAGTAGCCAAGTCTTTGAGACAAAGGAGCGCACCATGCGCCATCAAAGCACCAGTCATGATTCCAGGTCCCTATTAACATTTCAGAAATTTTTAATTTTAGCCTTTCTGATCATTTTAATAGTGAAGAATCCTAAAAAATTAGAATAATAGCCCATGTATTGGATGTGTGGTGTCCTCATGAACATCTATTTATACTAACATTCAAATTCCAAGTTAAAATGATAATGATAAAACAATAAGCAATTATATAAAATTACTAATTATATATATTAATGCAGCTGACTGGTACTTTCACACTTTACAACAAAAACACCCTAAAACATGTTTTTACATATGAAATGCAATACTGCTAAATATTTAAGTACATTTCATTTTTAACGCTGTGTTCAAGGTAACTGGTTTGGTTTTAAATATCTTGAAGCTTATGAATATAACCTGAGGCAGGAACCAGCAGATCAGGCTGGGCTGAGGTTCAGACGCGCATAGATCCCACAAACACGCGCACACTCGTGTGCACACGCACTTCTAGAATCAGCAAGATGAGAGTCATTCATCACCCCAGATTTTAGGTCAAGCCTGTACCTGCATCACTGAAGCAGAGCGATGGAGGATGTGTAGATGAGGGAGAGCTGTGTGGAGGCAGAATGTGTGAACTGGGGGCTGGTGGGAGTGGGTGGTGTCAAGGACAGCAATCAGTCTGTCCCCTCTTGGTTTGGGAGTCCACCAGAGATAGATGTGTTGTTGCAGTCAGTATAGGGCAAGAGGAACATTAACATTTTTAACACTGTTATATTTAACCACAGTGACTGTAACACAATGGCCAGTCACCATGGACTCAAACCCACTGGACTCTGCAGCAGAACCAATTTACACTAAAAGCTGTTTGGATGATGGCTAAAGCAGGCCGCAATGATTTATGAATCACAAACCAGCACAATCTCCCCCATATTACGATGTTTGTCACTTAGGAATTGAGTCATAAGTCATGAGAGTGGTGCAGCGTGCTAACATTGAAGTATTATCTTGTACCAGAGAAGAATAAGACAAGAGCATGAGCAATTTACATATCATTTTATTTTGTTGTTTGAGTATTAGATAAGAGTGTCAATTGATCCCATGTGAATTATTTTTTATTCTTAACTCCCGACTGAATCCAAGACCACAAAATCACTTGAACTGGATGTGGCACAGGATATAAAAATGTGGAAAAACAGGCACAATTTCTATAATTGTGTCTGCTGCCTGTGTTAGGAAGTCAGTACTTTGCATGCTGGGTTTAAAAAGCACTACTTGACAGCACAGCTCTCTTAGTTTAAAAGACACAAATTCCTGATCAGTTCAGACAAGAAAAAGAAACAATTTGAATTTGAACATTGCTCTTTTAACATTTGGACAATGTTTTGTGAATGGAGTCGGAGCCAAATCTGCTGGACAAACTATGCGATTAAACCCTGTCGTTGTCTATGCTGTGATCTGTTAGGCACATCATCCTGGTGGCTACTGGGCAACATGTGTGCAGACACAAATATGTGCGTGATAAGCCACTATCGGCCAACCAGTATACTGGTCAAAAGAAGTGTAACTGTATTCTAGGTGTTTGTGAGTTTATTCATTTAGCATTGATTCTGCTGTGTGAACACTTGCCACAGACTAACAATTACACAGCTTTAACCAAGAGCAGATGGTTTGGGTGTGACGCTTTTGGTGGGGCTCCCCACCGTGGAGGAGACCACTGCAAGATTTACATCATTGCCACACACATTCATAAATGCAGCATCTCAGTCGAATACACACAGACACATACGCTTACATACAAACATGCCTCATGGCCATGGAATATCATGAACAGATTTATTTGGCTCCTGTGTCTATCCTGTTTGTAATTTCCTCCCTCTAACCTCAAAATTAACATCCTGACCATGATAACCCCCAATCAGCTGGGATTTATCAGTTTGGGGGTTATCAATTTATAGAATGTTAAGGCTTAGATAAGCTTTGCCTTTATTCCAACTCCATACATCCGTAGCGAAACCGATTAAGCCAGCGACCACAGTGTAAACTCACAGAAAGCTTTTAGGAATAAATTCATCTTTCTGTTATGTCTACTAATTTTCATTATCTGGGAATAAAAAGGCTCCCATCTATAAACACAATATAGAAATAAATGTAATATGGTGGTTAGCTTATAACTACTTACTGGCTGTGAGGTCTTGCATCGTTAGGAGCCAATGGAGGGGCCTGTCTATATTGGCTGCTCATCTGGGCTCACTGGCAGCGTACCTCCATCCTATACAAACACACACACACACACGGAGTTGACTGCAGCTCAGTTAGACCTATTTAAAACTTACTGGAACAAGTTCATACTGTCGGTAAGTGAGGAATAACCTAAATTTAACAACTTCAGCACTATAAAATTAAGATTATTTACCTTTTGGTTTAAGGTGTGGGGTTAATGTGTCTTTTTCCATTTTGTCTTATTTCCTCTTTTACACACATCCAAGAGTCTCTCAGTCATACAGTTTCACTCTGTGTCTCTGCAGGTGTTAACCCCAGCTATCTGATCCACCTTTCCTGTGCAACAGGATGAGATGAGGTCACAGTGTCACTCTGTTACTCTGTGCCAAAAGAGGAAAGAGCAGTGCTTTAGTCAGACCTTCCTTTCCCATGGTCAAAATATCACTGATGCCTTTAATGGAGGACTTTGTTCAAAAGGACTTCTGGATTGCGGGGATCCCATAGGACCAATTTAAGGGACACTAATGTTTAAATCAATTACATTGTAAAGATACTTGGCATCCCTAATGGCAAACAGCTTTATGTGGCTTTGTTAGGGACAATCTATGTTTTTTTTAGGATGGATATAAAACCTATTACAGCTCAGCAAGGGTCAAACAAATGCACCTTCTACTCCTGTCAGAGTAGCATTTGATAAAGTTTGGTACCCAGTTGTTTTCAAAAATGAAAAACCAAAACACAAAAATGTCTTTGAATAAATCGGTTTGTATTTGTCGACAGCTTGAAAAAATACAGACCAATGCCCGTGTCATCCTTTATAATCCTTAATTAGCTGTAGAGCAAAATTTAGCTCCACTTTTAAAATCCTGGCCATCACAAAATCGGACTGAATCAGTGCCCTTTATTTTAGGCTTCTTACCACAAAAACACTAATAATGCTTCTTGCCTAATATTGTCTTTCTTCTGTTTTTTTCAAGTACACCAAACAAAGTTGTCTTTCTCCACATCTGTGCCGCTAGGGTATTCTTAGAGAGATTTTTATAGCTTACTTTACTTTGAGGCCGTTCTCCAAACCATGCAACCACACGCTAGCCCAGTGGATTTTACTCTTCCTTCAAAGCTTCCACATTGTCCATGCCGATGCCACTAAAACGGAACTAAATGTTGGACTGAATATAAATTTAGTGGAGATGTTTTGCCGACAGAAAAAAAAAAAAAGTTTTGTTTTGTCATTTTTTTTGGGTGTTGGCGTCACATTTCCTGTTGGTTATGTGTAGTTTCCTCGAGACTTTTTTTTAGGTTTTCACTGATTTTTACTAGTGCATTGTTTAGGTGAATTTTCCACATGGACATGTGCAGCTTCAGTACTATTTTAGGGGGAGACTGAGGTTAAATAGAATGATAAATGACAGAGCAGGAAAAGGGCATTGTTACTAGGAGCTGGGAGAGATGGAGCTCCCCAGAACTAAATCACATATAATGTCTCCCATCCAAAAGGAAATTATGTCTGAAATAAAATGTTTTGACTTGAGATATCATCGTGGCAGCTACTTACCCCTGAAATATCTCCTATATTTAGTACCGTGCTTTCCAAAATCCATCATGAAATCCTCTTTTCACTCAGTGGAGATTTCCACTAATTCTAAGCTTCATATTTTAGCCTTATCTCGAACTACGTCATCTCCGTAATGTGCTTACAGTTTGAAGAAATATAAAAACTTTATCATTCTGTGTCTGAACTGTGGAGGCTCTGCTTCAGAGGCTGGCCTCTTTCCACTTGGCAAGTCTCGCTTTAACAAGACCTCCCAGCATTAGCTAAACATTACCTTACGCATTCGAACATGCTGATCATAACATTTTTTTATTAATATTTTTTTGTATTCCTGACATAAAGAGTGAAAACAGGAAAGTGGCGGTTCACCTTTTATGCCGCAGCTGCAATGCCGCTAACACTTTGCATATCTTTTACGTGGAGGCTGATATCAGAGCAGTTCCTCTGACGAGCTTCCAGGTTTTGTTCGGTGAAGAAAATGAATTAGTTGCAATCTATCTGAAGCTCTCGCATGCTGTTGGGAAGATCACCGGAATCACTTCTCTTATATCACTCTCGAGGACTTCTCCTTTTCCCTCATTATCTTCTGTTGTAGCCATTATCTCAATCTCCTTCCTTGCACGACTTGGACACCACATCAACACAATACCTGCGCACTGCATCCTCCTCTCCTTCAATCTTGCCTCCCCCTCCTCATTAATTTATCTCCCCATGACACCTCCCTTCCTCCTTCTTCCTCCCACTAACAGAATGTTTTATTGTAACAAATCAAATGCACAAAGCAGGCTGATACAGTAAATTACGACAGTCTCAATTTAAGACCTAAAATTGTTTAGGTTTTGAGGAAACTATTTAGCCTCTGGCTGACAGACATGCTATAAAACCTTGCTGACCATAAAACACGGACTTAACAGTTTTATTATTGTTATGCTGATGAGCATTAAACTTGCACGTACGATAACTACAGTTGATTGGCTGCACAGTGTCGTGTGGTCATAGGAAACTGTTTAGTTAGAGTAACTCAAGACACGTTCCACAGGAATAAAAAGAGCAGAGGCTTTACTAAAAATATTTAATGTGTGCATAACATAGAGATTGAACTACTGCTGCTGGAACAGTTGCTTCCACCATTCTCATAATGGTTTGAAAAGCTGCTGAAAAGCTTCTCTGCCACACAATGTGCTTCTAATACAAGCGACTAGCAAACAGGAAGTAGCCAAAGCTGAGAACTTCCTGTATAGGCCCATCTATGGGCCAACTTCTGCACTATGGGCACAGGAGGTTCCTGAATGTGTCTTCAGTGTGTGTGTGTGTTTGCCATTGAGTATTCCATCTCCTCTGCTTCCTTCCCCCCACTCCAGCCTGCTGATGCACAGCATCGTGGGAAAGAGCAAGTCGTACCTCCACACACCAAGCTGCCTCACTCACCACACACATAAAACAGCAGAGACGGGGGCAGATTTAGTGGGTGTTGTGCGCCAGATGTGATGCCATGTTGCACCGTAGTGACATTTTGCTGTGAATGTGCCGCCGTGAGTCTATATATAGCGTGAATGACGGACAAGTCTGTATGGTGGAGACTGAAAAAAAAAAAAGATGAAAAAAGGTGCTACTTTACCCAAAGCTCATTTGTTACATTGTGCATTTGAACTTACTGTAGCGGGGCCTTCTTTGCATGGTGGAGGAGAATGTTCTGGTTCGGATTTATACCCCCAGAACAATAATGACACACAGAGACACACAATCCCCTTCCTTTGTTCTCCCATCCCTAGTTTCCCAAAAAGAAATTTGCAGCTTTATGTGACAGCAGTAACTGCTTTGTTTATGTATGTACGTGTGCTGTGCACGTGTTATGGGACATGTGAACTTCAGGCTGGCCTGCAAAAGTGTGTGCTGGACACTTCAGAGGAAGAGGAAGATGAGAAGGTCAAGTGTGTCGGGGAGATAAGTTGTCACTCACATCGGCCTTCTGGATCGGCCGCTTCCTGTTTGTTGCAGCACTGACGTGTTGTCCTATGAGGCTTTGGACTTTGACTCCACAATAACAGAAGCACATCCTGCAACGAATAGCCATACTGTTCAGTGCCCCGTCACACCTCATCACATGACCACTCTGACCTGCCATCTATATGCATTTAGACAGCTTGTGAGTCTTTTGTTTTGTTTTGTTTTAGTTGGTTGGTTGGTTTTAGCTGAATGTGTACGTTTACCTTGAGATGGTGGAGTTGAGAGATTATATTCACAACTTTGCCTGTGAATGTAATACCTGTACGACTGTGGCCCCATCCACCCCTCAGACACAATCAAGTTCACCAACAATACCGTGGCGGTTAGCCTGATCACAAGGGGTGATGAAAATTCTAGTCTATTCTATTCTATTCTATTCTATTCTATTCTGAATCAAACACCAGAAACCTAAGGCCGCTTTGTGTCTGGAAGTTGGTCAAGAAGAAGTCCAAAATCAGCTCTGTAACTCTCACAGCTGTCTGTGACTGGAGCCAGGGCAGGAGCTTGAGAATTTTTCACATCTTTCCTTGAGTGTGATTTATATGTCCAGTCCGGTCTTCTCCTGCTGTTCCAGCTTTCTTTGATTGTTTGTTTCTTTGGAAGAGTTTGGATTTCTTTTCCAAAAAAGTTGCTCTTTGACAATAATCAAGATAAGGGAATGGCGGTTTCCCAACCAGTGCCACACACAGTCCAGGCCACAATATGTTTACATTATGGACTGCTGTCTGAGCTTTTAGAGGGATTAGGTCCAGGAGATGGAACGGCTCCAGCAAAGTTCACATTTGTTCATAAGGATACTGGGGCCGGTCTGGCAAGATGACAGAACTGTACAGAGGCTCGGAGAAAGATGGAGAGCAATACTGAAGGTATGTAGAGGCTCCAGTTAAAAGATACACACACAGAAACACACACACACACACAGACACGGGACAAACCAAAGCAGCTCAGGTTCTGCACATGGGTATGGTGAGAAACGTAAGGAAGCTGAATGATATAGTTCAAAAGTTTATTTTAAATCTTCTAAGTTGCTGTGACAGAAAGGAGACTCTGCTGGACACTTTTAGCTGCTGCAGCCATTAACAGAGCTTGCATGAGGATTTGGAAGGAATGGGACTAAATAAAATCCAGTTCAAATAACAAGCTGAGACTGATTTACTTGTAGTTCTTAAATCCCTTGCAGCACCGCAGAACTTTTCTATTAGATCTACTCTGGAGCGTTCTGGGAATGTCAACTTCTACACAGAGGGGGTTATTCATATCATCAAGTGCATCTCTACCGATGTGGAGATGTGACCTTAGTGAGTCTCAATATGGAATCCGGACCATGCAGTCTGCAACTTTCACAGTCTTCTTTAAAAAAAAAAGAAAAAGTGGTTTATGAAAGGCATGTCTAGAGAAAAAGAGACAAACATATTTTTTTAAATAAATGTAGACATTACGGAGTAAATATGGTAAACAAAGTTAAGTCTAGACTGACACTGATAAGAGCTGGAGACAGGCACAAGGGTTACGGATGATGTGGTATGGCTCAGAGTTTCTTATGACTGCAGTGCTTCTTCCCAAAACTACCTCAGTAACTAAACCTAATTTTAAGGTAAGTGGTCATGTCTCCTGACTTTTTTCTTCTATTACTCATTTACAGATATTCAAAGAAAGTCTTGTAATGCACACTCAAAAGGTAGGTCCGCTTCTAAAATGTATCATAGTTTAAGGATTAGAAGTTACCATTAATGCATGATTGTGATTAACTTTGTGATATAATGCCAATTAATATGCCAATTAGCACCCAGCTCGTGTTGTGTTTTGACCTGTGAGACAGTCCTTGGTTTTTTTTAACTCTCTCCTCCCATGGCAGCTGGGCAGTCTGTGAGACCCAAATATTTACAGCACCTTGTCTGTCATCTAAACACCCTTTCTACATGACATATTTATTCAATTATGCTTCATTTCGCAGAGACAAAACGAGGCCCGTCCAAGTTGTGAGCATTTTTCCACCAACAACTGTGTAGTCCCAGTGGCTTTGATTCAAAACAGGCCGAGAGAACTTTTTGGACCGGTGTGTGACATTTGTTAAATCCTCTCTGTAAACCATGTTGACTGGTGAGGAAATCATAAACGCTACTTTTGCGCGATTCGATGGCCAGGTACACCGCTTGGAGCCCACAGTATGGTGAGGTGTTTTTTGGAATGAGGCCCGTGACTTTACAAAGAGCACTGTATGAGCTACCAGTGATTACCTACCACAAGGGAGGTATTCTCCAATTTACAGCCGTATTTCTCTGTTATTGAACTTTTTTTTCTTTTCTTTTTTTTTTTTATATACCAGGCATACATTTTTAAAGTTCAAGCCACAAGTACTGAGCACTATACCTTGCAGCATAAAAACGTCCAGATGTGCCAAAATATTTATTTACAACCCTGGAACAGGCCCACCAATCATTGCAGCAGCTATTGGGTTTTACACCTCTTTTAAATACAGACAATTACGGTCCAAAAAGATCCGACATTGGAAACAAATTTTTCTTTCAGCCTCAGCACCCTTTGATCAGACAGTGCAGTGGGATAATTATAGTCATTTTAGGGCTATCTCTTTGCATATATTATCTGTTTATGTCACAGTAATGAAGGCTAGCACTATTTGCACTGTTTAGAGTTACTGGAAGGTTCTGCATAGTGTTGCACAGTGACTATTGTGAACAATGGGATGAAGTTGCCAGCTTTGATGTTGGATGTTGGAAGCAGATTTTTTGTATTAATTTTGCAAAACAGAATCCTCTCAGGCTCTGAAGAATTTACCCCCCACCCCCCTTTGTGTCTTCCTGCATGATTTCTATAATACTTACTTGATGAAACAACTACTACATTCTGTTTATTTCGAGTGCTTTGGGAGAAATCCAGCCATCTTCAAGCCCGTCCATGAAACATAATGAGGCAGACTTCGCTTCCCCGTTTTCTGTATTGTAATAATGGTGCCTATCAGGCAGACAGTGAGCTGCCAGGGACCTTCTAGAACTACGCTGACATCATAATGATTTCATTTTGCCTGCTCTCTGGTTTTCAAAGTCCGTCAAAGGGGTCCGTAAACCTGGATGCTCAAGGGTGCTGACATTTCTTATACGATCCAGTCTCAGCTGGCAAACTCCTCTTTTTGTTTCTCTTTCAGTCGTTCTCCTCCTTTCTCAACCTAATTGCTTCTTTTCTTTTTGAGTTTGCCTCAAAGGCAAACTTTAATACTTTCTTCTGCAATGTCCGTGTGTCTTGCAGAACCTGGTTGTTTCATGTTGGTGGAGTGTGTCGGGTACCGGGTGCAGGGATTTGGGGATACTGAGGTTGTGGTAAGGGGGGGTACGCTTGTCGCTCTTCCAGGCAACCGCTATTTTATTCCTAAATTTTCCATGCATTAGGCTGTTACTGTTTTACTGCTTAAAGTATACTACACTTACACATGCACATGCCATACAGGCAGGTCTCAACATGGGGACCAAATGGCCTCTGTGTTTCCCATCATTTTGCGCGCACAGATAGCCCTAAATTGAAAGGCAAGGTGGTGTGTGTGTGTGTGTGTGTGTGTGTGTGTGTGTGTGTGTGTGTGTGTGTGTGTGTGTGTGTGTGTGTGTGT
>JAVDPK010002422.1:65049-91058 GCA_034780415.1 Cichlasoma orientale
CCCCCCCCCCCCCCCCCCCCCCCCACTGAATACATTTGTTGAACAAGATAACTACAATAGACAGACCAGATTCAGACAGCATCAAAAAAAAATCATGAACTACAAAAAAAAAAAAAAATCTACAAGTATCTTTTTAAGGCTTTACTTTATTCAAAATAAGAAGTAAAGCCAAGGCTGTAGTAGTTATATAGAGCCATTTAAAACTAGATTTCTTGCTGTCATTGTATTAACATACAGGCATAATGGGAATGATATGGGGATTCTGAATATCACGCTACTTTGGACCTGACCTTTTCTTCAAGGTCAAATATGGTCAAACTTTGATAAACTGGCTTTCATCTTTAAAACTATGCTTAAGATTTTACTGACTTTGTCTTTATTGGCAACATTTTTTATTATTATTATTATTATTATTATTATTATTATTATTATTATTATTATTATTATTATTATTAAGGTACATGGGGATTCTAAAGATCACACAGTTTGCACCAATCCTGTCACATTCGACCTCTGATCTCACTTCTGCCTTTCTTTAAAGGTGAACCCAAAATGTGTTATATCTTTAGAGACATAACATATTTTGGGGTCAAGAAAAAGAATGAGCTGCCTGGTTAGTCAGAAATATGCTGTAGTATAATATTTTAAATTAAGCTCAAGTTATTCTTGTACTGTCATGCTGCCCTTATCTGATTTTTACTGAACTACAAACTTCTTAAAGTATGTTGAAAAAGTACAAAGAAAACTAAACTAAATATATAGAAAATACAATACTATTCCCTTAAAAGCAAATACTGCCCAGAGAGTGAGCTGCTGGGTGAATGTTTGCACTCCTGGCTTCTTTTTTTGGTAATGGGTTGAATAAAGAATGAGGAAGTGATTCTTCCCATTTTCTTAGTCCACACCCAAACAAAACAAAACAAAACAAGAAAAACTTCCCTTTTTCAGAGAAGCTTAGGTGGTAAACAGTGACTCGGCAGCTTGTAATGCAACTCCATCCACAGAGAGCAGAGTTACACTTGAGGCCTGATCATAGTGCAATTTTAGTGTCGACTCAAAGCAAAAAAAAAAAAAAACCCACAACCTTCAGCCAACATAGATCATTAACACAATCCAGGACAAATGGGACACAGTGAGTTTTGGAAGTGAATAATGGTTTCTGTATGCAGCATGCCACAAAACATACAACATGAACAAAAGTAGTGAGACATGAGGTGGATAACATTGTATTTCAAGTGGCTGACTGATTTTTATGGCACAGTAAAATGAATGGAAACTAATAATGTCTGGGAGGTACAAGAGGAAATTAGTGTGGGAATATATTATTGGACACATCAACTATAACTGCTAGTGCAGTGCCTCTTCAGAGCGTGTAACCCAGGTTATTTTTAATAGCTACAATTTAACCACTAAATGCATCATATGCAGCCACTAATTAAGTTATTGTTTAGAAAAGACAGCTATGAAAAGCACACTCACCAACAGTGTACCTCTATAGCTTTTGGGGGGGAGGGGTTATTATTTATTATTGTGGCTTTATTAAGCACTGCTCATCAAAACATGAGCAAATGACTAAAGTCATTATATATTTAAATAAAGTTATGCCCAGCTATCTTTGTGAAAGCTAGTTTTAGTTTTGGACCATAAGAGTTACAATATCGTGTCAAAATTACCCCAACCTCCTAAAAAAAACACTGCAAGCAGAGTCTGAAGTGGATTGGATGATTGTCTGTAGACAGGCCAATGGGTGGACAGAATTTGGGGGGGGTCCAAAAAAAACAAAGAAAGAAAGAAAGAGGGATCGGGACTACTTTCAGTTTTAAAGTTGTGGGGAAACCATGGGCAAAATGATTAACTTACCCCAAGGCAGACAAAGGAATCACACAGAGTCCTGCAGACAACAGAAAGACGAAGCCAGGGAACCATGCTACTGTAGCAGCATAAACACTGTTGAAGACTACAGCTGACACATTATTAGTCAAGCTTTCCATAAAGGAAAGAAAGGCAAACAGGGCTCCTGCAAAAAAAAAGAAAAGCGAGAGAGAAAAAGATACATAATCAGGGTTATTGACAACCTTTGAGGCCTAAAAATGTAGTTTTTAAGAGAACCCTCTGCTAAATTCAACAGAAACTTGGAGTGCTGGATTTGCTGGAACGAGCAATCCTTCAGCGGACTCTGACTCTACAAACACACTCAGACATGGTCCTGTAGTTCATGTAAAGCCCTAAACTCACTCACCCTGCTCAGACTTTGGGACAATCTTTGACATCATGGCGCGCAGAACAGAGAAAGGCATGATAGCCAGAAGCATTGGGATCCTCACTGTGGTAAAGGAATACAAAAAGATTAAGATGACATAATACATCATATTACAGCAGTTTTACTGCAACTACATCAAACAAAGATATTTAAAATAAACAAAAGAGTGATAACATATCATAATTACACTGTTTATAAGTTTACAACGCAATTTTAAAAAAAGTGAGTCTCCTGGCAGTACAGTCTACACCGTGCACAGCAACTATAAAAAGGCCTATTCTGTCAATTAGTAATGCAAGCAGCTAGCCTCCAATGTATGTTGGGGGAGTGCCAATTCTCTTTAAAATGCATTGTGTCTACATTTTTTTTCCAGCCACTAAAATGTTCCTTATTCTTTATATAATAGTATACAACATACACCACAATTCCTTTATATAGAAAATAAGAATCAACTTCTGTAGTTTTTTTTTTACCCCTCACCTGTAAACATCAGTAAAGTTGTTTTTGCAAATGCCGCCATCACCATGCCTGATATAACAGACAGGATCCCCAACAGGACAATCAACAGCTGTGGCACACTGCAGTATGTCAAAACGGACACTCCCACAAAGCTGGTCAGGAACACAGTGGTGAACAGTGCTGAGCCGTAGCCAATCAAAATCTCAGTCCAGCACAGCGGCTGCTTGAGCTCATACAGTATCACTGTGGAGAGCCCTCCTACATACGCAAAAGAAAAGCTGGTAAAGATAATAATGAGGAGGGCTAAGACAGTTTTCCACCTGCGACTGGTCCCTATAGGCATCTGGCAGACCCCGCAGAGCATCCGTTTTATGGCTGAACGCTGAGGAAATCCATCTAAAATAATGGCATCATTTGGAGTCTTCGTCACAGTTTCTTCAAGGATAAAGGTGGCATAGAGTATGTTAAAAAACAATATAATTGCAGAGGTTAGGAAAGGCCAGTTGAATCCTGCAGCTCTCAGAAAGTAGCCTGAAGATATTGCAGCCACCCCAGACAACAGGCCAATCATCATGTCCACTCCAGCCATGCGCAGCGTCTTCTGACGATCATCCTTGCACAAGTCTGCGATATAGGCAAAACAGCCACCCAGAAATGTGCCCAAACCACCACACAGAGCACTGAGAATTGAGGAGCCAATGAGCAAGTAAATGTTGAGCTCAAAATAGGACACAGTCAGGTAAGACAGCGTGTATATCATTGTGCCAATCAAAGGCATGATGATGGCTATCTTGCGTCCTCCCTGGTCGCTATAGGTCACCAGTATGAGCGTGACCACCAAAGATGGGACTGTGGAGCAGATTTCTGTGTAAAGGGAGAAGAGGGATGCCTGCCTCTGTACCTCCTGGAAATGCAGAAACAGAGAGAGAGCATGGTTATTTTAAATCAACTCTGGCTGACACTAGATTCAACTGCAAGAGCAGAAGGACAGTTACCCTAAAGCTGCCAGCTCTCTGACAAATGACACAAATTAACACAAATAGTGATGCTCAAATGATATGAAATACGATGTAAAGAGTCGCAAAAATATTCTGATCACACCTTATACAATGAGGGAATTAAAAACTTTGCAGATATTTCATGAGAATTTTTAATGCTCAAGTGAAAAAGGGGGAACGAAGCTTTTTGCAGTTCAACAGGTGCTGAGGTGTTCATTTTCAGACAAAACAATTTTTTCCTGTTAGGTGTCGGTTTTCACTTCTCTATTGCATTTCATTTTTATTCTATAAATAGATGTTAAAATAAAATGTCACCGTTTCCCAGAAGAATATTCTTCTACATGCTATAGTGTACCTGCTGAAGTATTGTATCTATAAAAGCTCAGAAAAGTAAACTTTGAGCATAATAATTCCTTATATATCACCTTATTGTGCAGCAGTTTAATGAATCATTGTTACCCAAGCTGTGAAAGAGATGTTAAATGTTTATAGGAAACTGTATGACTAAAAAAAATAAAGCTGAAAACAGACATGGTATTATTAATACTATTACAAATTTTCAGTAGGCAATTTGTTATACTGCAAATGCTTCATAGAATACTGAAAATTTTGTTGTTAGTAGAGTACTGTGCAAACATTTTAGGCAGTTAAAACTCAATCACGCAAAATAATCATGGAGGCATCTGATTGGTCCCAAATTAATTCTGCAAGTCATGCAACATAATTTATGCATACAGTGCCATTAGGAGCCATCTTCATATCAATAAGATGTGACTTTGCAAAGAAACCAGAGTCATATCACTATCATGTCAGTCTGGAATTACAACAGTAAGAAATTCAAACAGCAGCTGCAGACAAAAACCTATCTGCCCAGTACCACGAAAAGCTCTTAACATAAAAGAATCTGACTTGTTTTGAAGGACAAGATTTGCACCAAATATTTATTTTAAATAAATAAATGGCAGTCATTTTCTAAAGATCCTTACTATCTTCAAAGTGCCTTAACCTTTGCACAGCACATCCATTATTAGCTTGTGTCAGCGAAGTGAAAAAACAAAAACAACAATTCTTTGGCCCTGGGCTACTAAAACAAATGAGCCCTTAGAGTCAGTGATTAAACACTAACCTCAGCATAGTGTGACTGGTTGCTGCTGTTACTGTTTGGGACACATCTGGAAGTGTTGTCAGAGATCGGGTAGGTGGTATTTGTCACCTGCAGCCAGATTCTCCTGTATACATACTGTTGCACAAGCGGATAGATGAGGAAACTGGCAAAAGCATAAAGTGCCACCAGAGGCTCCACAAGGAAAAGCCGCTTCATGTTAAAGGGCTGAAAATCTCCTGAAAAGGGAGAAGACATGAAAGAGATTTAAAAGTTAGAATAGATTTAAGCCTGAGCACAGGTCACATAATTTAAACAATACAGCTTCAAACTCAAACTTGCTGATACATTTAGATCTTCAGTGGTCATGAAAACAAGTAAACAGATGGCACCTGCTAGAAAGCTAGAAACCCGACTTAAGTAATATTACAGGATCTGCGTGGAGGTAGGCAGATATTTGTTTGGTTATTTTCAAGAAACTGTAAGCTGCAATGTCGATACATATATCCTGACTGACTGAAACAATCTATGAAACATAAGCCAATCTAACGATGTTCCTGCATGAGAAGCCGGAGAAGCTCCTTCTCACCAGAAAATAACACATGAGCATTGACCTTATCTAGGATGTTGTGGAAAACAAATCAGTTTAACGCCTACCTGTTAAAAAGAAAAACTCATCAGGGTCGCATACATCACCCGACCTAAGTTGTTTATATGAGGTTTGTTAGAGCGCTTGTTTTATACAGAAATGTCAGATGTTATGAAACGCCGATGTCCGGCCTCTCGGCCCACGCGATTGGTCAGCATGTTTCCGTGTTGTTGTCATTGGATTGGAGCGGCTGTCAATCATAGATGGAACTGCGCAAGAACATTTTATGGGGTTTTCTGATTTGGGTAGTTAATTACAGCATGTTAACACAAATTTAAAACATCTCAAGCTTGCAAAGATTTTAATTTATATACTCCAAAAGCTTCCTTGTATGAAAGCCTGCGTTTTTCTTGGGTATTACGGTAACTGGAGGTAGGCGGACTTTGCGTCGGAATGTACCATTCTGCCAACACACCGGGAAGGATTTTGTTGTGACAGCGGAGTTACAACCCGGTAGGGGAGACGGTAAGACGGTGTCATACTTCTATATAATTTCTGTATAAATTAGTCAGTGTTAGGCATTGCAGCAGTCTAAATTATGTTTGCGTTAAAATGGTTCGCCTGGCCGAGTCTCTTAAATTAATATAGTAGTGACAGTTTATCACCTCGGACGTGCAGATAAGTACCACCATCAAAATATTGTAAGCTAGCGAATCATAGCTATCCCTGTGAGTCATCCGGCTAACTTGGCTAACGTTACCAGCTAATCGTTGCAGAGGTGAAAGACAGCTACTGCTACTTTCTGTTTGTGGCATCTGCTGTTATCTCTGTCGGTCTGGGATTGCACAAAACCTAGGATTTGAGCTAGCTCGCTGGTGAACATTAGCATCTGCCTCGCCTTCTGCCTTTGCATTATGAAGTCGTGACTGTCCGATGGATGGTGTTTAAGCCCCCACCGGCCTAACTGTCAAGTGTCGTTATCGGTCGCGGTGCTCCTGATGTTCGCAACCTTAAATTACCTGCGATACTCATTTTAATATTGTTTAGTTATAGGGCTGGGCCTCAGCTGCATCTGCACTTGATCTAAGCTTTGAATTTCGCAATGCAATTCACCCCCGTTCCGGGTTAGGGAATATGTTTATTACCTAGTTATGAGATTTATTTGAAATAAACTAAAAAGAAAGAGAGAGAAACCCCAAAAATGGTTAAATCCACAGTCAGAGTGGGGCAGAATTATGGAAACTCGCCTTTACGTTTGGTTCAGTCTCAGCGTTAGCTGTACAAAGTGTAATAACTGATCCTGAGCCAGACATCTGTGACAAAAAGTGGACAGATTTGAGGTCACTTTTCTGCCAGTAAACATAAAATCGAATGTTTTCGTCATCATTAACTTGCAGGTGTTTAGTGTGAGAATATCTTTTAACTGATCTGATCTGCTGCTCTTTTTTTCCCAGGTAATAACACAAGGTTTTTTCCCAGCTTGAATCAATAATGGCCTTCAGCAAGGGATATCGTATTTACCACAAGCTGGACCCACCACCTTACAGTGTCATAGTGGAAACTAGGTCCAAGGAGGAGTGCCTCATGTTTGAATCGGGAGCTGTTGCTGTTCTGTGTAAGGCATCTTGTTTGATTACGCTAAGATAATATATGGCTTACATTCTCTTTAAACCGTTGCTCCAAATAAGGATACTGCAATTGCAATGCAACTCGAAGAGGTTCATTTCCAACTGCCTGGATAACTAACTGGATGTGCTTTAAAGCTATGATTAAATCACAGGCTGCATTATTTTTCTTGTTTGTTTGTTTTTTTTTTAATCAGCAATCTCTGTTTTTCTTACATTTTGTTGCCATTGCTTGTCTTCTAGCGGCAGCAGAGAAAGAGGCTATTAAAAACACATATACCAAGATAGTTGATGCCTATGGAATTCTGGGGGTCCTTCGCCTAAACCTGGGTAAGAAAAGAGAATATTTTTTGTTTGTTGCTGCTTGGCAGGTCCATTCCTGGTTGACTGTGAACTCCTTCTGATTTATATCATCTGCTCACATCTAAGCTGCTTTCTCATGTGCCCTTCAAAGCTCTTGTTATCACAACAAGGGGAAAAAAAACACTAAATGATTAAAGCTCAGATTTGACTGGTGCTATATATATTTAACCCTTTTTGTCCAGAATTTGATTTCTTAACGTCTTTGTCTATTTTCTTTCTGAATGCTCCAGCATTGCTTCCCCTCTTTTTTTCTTTATTGTGGATCTATAATACATTTCCTATTTTCTATCATATATACATCATTACAGTAGTGGATGCTCATATTAAACTTGGCCAAAGTTTCAAACAGTGGGGTCAGCATATGTACAAGTAATTCCTCAGAGCTAAAATTGTGGACTTCAGACTGTTATAAACACTCAATTTTTTTTTATTTCTACTCTTGCATCTTTATGATGTTGAACAGGGGTTATCCTTCCTATGCTCATATCAGGCACAAACCTCTCAAAAAACATGAAAACTGGAAATAAGCAAAAAGGTCTGAACCCAGTAGAGTAATTTTTGTTTTTTCGTATTCACACTTTTTAACAGGTGACTCCATGCTCCACAGTCTTGTGGTGGTGACAGGCTGCAGCTCTGTGGGCAAGGTGCAGGATTCAGAGGTTTTCAGGGTCACACAGACAGACTTTATATCCCTGAAGAATGATCCAGGAGATGAGGAACGAATCTCTGAGGTGCGAAAAGTCCTAAATTCAGGACACTTCTACTTTGCCTGGTCTTCTACTGGAGTCGGCATGGACTTGAGTCTCAATGCACATCGCAGGATCATAGAAGACACTACAGATAACCGCTACTTTTGGTAGGAGCTTAAAAACATTACTGTTCCAAGGTTACATAGATGCTATAATTTATTATTTCTCTTATTTTGAGATATGGGGGATTTTGCAATTTGCAAAAGTGCATTCTGTACTTACTGTTACATCTTGTTACATTAGGAACCAATCTCTGCACCTGCACCTAAAACATTACGGCGTAAACTGTGACGACTGGCTGCTGAGGCTGATGTGTGGCGGTGTGGAGATCAGGACCATCTATGCAGGGCACAAGCAAGCCAAGGCGTGCATCTTCTCACGCCTCAGCTCAGAGCGTGCCGGCACGCGATTCAATGTCCGAGGAACAAATGATGATGGACAAGTGGCCAACTTTGTGGAAACTGAACAGGTGAAGTGAATTTATTCAAGTTTTTGGAATCTTATTCTTGATTCCAGAATGAAAAGGCAAATAGCTGGGGATCAAAAATCAGTTGACAGGTTGTAGTCATTCCCCTAAATGACACATTACCCATTTTATGATTTCTCTTTTAATTATATTTGCTTCCTGAAAATGCAGCTATAAACACACACATATGTAAAATACTGTGAAGTAATTTCCCTGTTTTGTGTCAGTTGGCTGTAGAGATTGATATTTTATAATGTTTATATATATTTTATACACACATGAGGTTTTTTTCCCTTTGTTTTTTTTTGTTTTGTTGTTTTATGTGTGTTTAAGAGAACAATTTCTTTTCCTAAAATGTCACATTTTAAATTAACTAAACCCAATTTTTAATCTTGTTTTGAACAGGTTATTTTCCTGGATGACAAAGTCTCATCCTTCATTCAGCTCCGTGGGTCTATTCCGCTTTTCTGGGAACAGCCAGGAATCCAGGTAATTAAAAGATAAATATATCCCATACAACTATCCTATGAGGTTTTCATATATTGGGCCACATAGTAACAAATTAGAAAGCGGTCTTGATGTTTGTGTAGAAAAGCTGACCAGGATTGTCATTGATGCTGTAGTTATAGATAAGGGTCAGTTTGGCTTGATGGCACAGTGTGTGTGCATTGAAAAACTGATGAAGCTGACAGATCATTTTCAAGACGAGCAACAAAAGTTTTTCTCTATAAAAATGGCCTTTGACAGTGTGAAGGGAAGGAGACTCCCTGTCATTACAGTGCATACACTTATCACCGTTTTAACAGATTTTGTTGCTGTGTTCAGAAAAAGTCCGTTAAGGGTGTTTTGTTGCAACTGAATGAGAATCGACACCCTAATGGACTGCCTGTGAACCTCCACCTGGTATAACTTTTTTTGTTTTTTTTTTCTGTTTGTTTGTTTTGGCTCTTCTGGTGCTGGTGCTTTTATACTGCAGATAGGTTTTCTTCTGTGCAGTGCCGAAGGATATTAGTAAAAAGCAGGGAATTCCTTGATGGAAGTCCTATACACATTATCTGTACAGAATAAAAAGCATTTTGGACATTTGAATCAGGATGCTATATGTAATGTACAACACAGAGAGCATCAATGGGGTTTTTTTGCGTTTATCCTGACATTGCACAATCTGGAAAATTAGATCAGGTGTGGGGGAGGTTATGACAGTGATAGTGGTTGGTAAAGGGCATTCTTCTGTTTTCCTCAGCTCCCAGACATCTTTGGTCAGGTGAGAGAGCCTGATCTGAAAACATTCCCGAACCACTTCCCTTCATTGTGTCTGCTGAGAATTCCACAGGCAACTGGATAGGTGTTAATTAATAATATGGGCTAGGCTTATCAATTTGCCAGGGCCTCTAGAAAAAGCCAAGACCACATTAGTCACCTATTCAGGCCACAAAGTCTTTGATTTGGTCAAAACCCCGGGTAGTGAGGTCGGGGTTGTTTTCAGACAAAACTGTAGTCCTCCTGCTTTGAAGCGCTGCCTTAGCGCTTAGTCCCCTCTACCAGTTGTGGCTTTTAAGCTCTCATCCCCATACTCTCTAATATCCCCTGAGCAGGTTGTGCAATTTTGGTTTATCCACAGGAAAGGTTACCCAGTTAGTGTACATTTAGAAATAGATGAATTAGTATTTGAATTATATTTGTAGTTTAGAATCAAATATATAAATGATTAAAGTGATTGGGTTGGTCCTGCTTATTTAATTATTTTTTACAGAAGACAATTAATAAAATATTTACAAATAAGTATTAATCATTATTAAACATTAGACTGCAGAAAGTCTTGCTAGGTTGCTGCTTTATGGATTAATAGACAAAATGTTCCTTTAGTCTGTGACAATGCTAGCTGATATAGTTAACTTTGCAGGTTATTAACAGTAAATGGTTTTGCATTCAGAGCAAGTAAGAATAGTGATTTGACCGCAGTCACTCTGCAGATCTGAGCTGTACAGCTGTAACCTGAATAGTTTCAGATCCCATCACAGGAAGTTATAAAATATGCAAAGTGTAGACCTGCTCAACAATAGAGAAAGAAAGGAGTGACAAATGGCAGCGGCATGGTGCAAAAATGTTTAGCCCTTTTTGCGCACACACAGGCTCAGCCATTTCAGCATATAGAAGCAAACAAAGCAGATGAATTCAAAGCAGAGAAAAGATTAGCAGACACTGCAAAATAAAAGGAAGCATAAGATTCTTAAGGAAGGAAAAGCCTTCTAAAACTTAATGAAAGTCAGATGTTACTCAATAGATCTCGATAATATTCTCAGAGAAATTGCAGTTTTTTAGACCAAGAAAGCGTATTGAGTTACTAGCTGAAGTATGAGGGATTAATAGAATGGGCAAGAGGGTTGCTGTATTTGATTCTCATTTTATCAGCTGATAACAGGCTGTCACGGCCAGAAAGAAAAATATTTAAACACCAAGAGAATCAACCTTTATTTAACCAGGAACTGAAACTCTTGTAATTAAGATTCTTTTGCAAGAGTGTCTTGGGGCACACATAGGAAGCCTTAAGCTGTGATGCCATTTGATGGTGGGAGAAACCAGAGAAAAGCCACATAAGCACAGAGAAAACATGCAAACTCCACACAGCAGGGGCCCTGCCTGGATTTAAACACAGGACGCTCTTGCTGTGTGGCAACAGTGCTTACCACTGATCCACCGTGTCCAAAAGAGAAGAAGTGAATTCAGAGTCAGGCAGAAATGTGTAGGGAAAACAAAGGAACAAGTAGAGGCCTGATCTGCAGAATGAGTAGATTTCTGCAGTATCTTGTTAAGCCTATCCAGTGCTACTCATGTGTGATCATGTTCAGTCAGTGACAGCTTACTTTCAAATGAGAATTAATAAGAAAAATGAGGCTAAATGTGGAGAAAATGCCCATCTATTAAAATGTATAATTTATCTTCTGCTCAGTGTCTTTGTTGGAAATCTTCCTGTTCTGCACCTATATTGCTCTTTTCCTAAGCAATTCTCTTTTTGGACCCTATTAAGAGCTTGTTTCCCCGTTTCAAATGTCTGCACTTTAATGTCAAATCCATTTGTCATCATCAGGTTTTCTGGTAATCTGCAACATGTGTGTGTTTGGGCAACAGGCATTTTGGTATATTTTACCAAACAAGGCTACTGTGACTTCTGTCTCTGCAGGTTGGTTCTCATCGTGTCAAACTCTCAAGGGGATTTGAGGCAAATGCGCCGGCATTTGAAAGGTAATTAAAATGTTTTGTGTGCACAGCCCTTCTTGAGTGTAGTGGTTTCCTGCAGCTTTATCTGGCCTACCACAGAGAGCCACTCCTCTGAACCACAAAGGAGGCACTGTAATACTCCTGTATGTCTCATGTACTTGTACATATTTTTAAATTCATTTTAAATATCAAAAAGCAGTCGGTGAAAAGTGAAAATGCTCTGAAAGTTTTTTGATAGACATAAATGTTTGTTTAGATACACAAATTTCCTGATAGTCAATAAAGCTGTAAAGATTTTGTCCCAGTAAGAGTAATTTGACTTGGAAATGGATAAATTGTTTTCTTTACTTTCCCCGTCCCTGTCAACAAGCTCATTACAGATGCAGAGCTAGCAACATAACAAAGCTGCTAGTTTTCTGGTTTTAAGTCCAATGCATTGTCACTGAGGCATAAACCCAGGTCATCAAGAAAGCTGATGACCCTAATCTCTGGGTCACACCTTGGTAGTATGAATTTATCAGCCCTCAGCAGCTACCCTAACAGTCAGAGAGTAGCCTTTTTGTTCACCCTGCATTCCAGCAGAAATGTTTTACACTATGAGGTCTGTCAGTGGTTGTTTGATTTCTGTTTATTTTTTATTCTACGGGATAGACTTAGTAAGGCTAAGCTCAGTATTGGATGCATCATGACAAGTGTCAGACTGTAAACCACTAGTACTGTGTAAGAAATTATTTGTTTTTCCCACTACGTAGTTGGCGGGACTGCTAATCTTTCTAATATCTATTCAGGTCAGAGATGATGAGTCATCTTTTGTGATATCTGGTTAGTTTTCTTGCAGCCAAGAATGTAATTTCTTAAGCTTGGCTTTTAGACATGTACCTCTTTCCTTTAATTTGACACATCACTATTAACACGGCCCCTGTCTAAGCTGTCATGTTAACAGACAGGCCATAATAAGATTATAACCCCCTTCTAGAGAAACAACCAAGAAAGAATTACAGGCATCAGCAGGCTTCAAGGCCCTGTGCAGGCTTTTGCTTAATGTGGATAGAAATTTCTGCTCCTGGATTCGATCCACATTCAGTAGTAGAGGGAATATTGTGCAGATTTTGCAGAGGGCAAGGTAACAAGAGATGAGGGTGGCTCAGAACAGCTTTGTGAGAGAACATTTAAGCCACATGTGGGTATATCTGAATTAATCTGTGAGGAACATTGACACAAGGGGCCTACAGAAAATATTAAGGGTCTTTAAAAAAGTGTTGGGACACCAGATGCTGCCAGAACAGCACGTCAGCAGTTCTTCACATCTCTCAAACACCACTGGAGGGTTTGAACACCATTCTCCTAAAAGATAATCCCTCATTTGGTGTTTGATGGTGGTGACGGAGAGCCCTGTCTGTCTCCCATAAGTGTTCAGTAGGACTGCGATCTGGTGCTGCAAAGCTATAAGATATGATTCACATCAGTTTTCAGTCACAGTCTCAGTCACTTTGCCCCAATAATGTGTCATTTTTGTCCCGGAAGAGACATCTCTCATCAGGATAGAAATTTGTCATCATAGGATCAAAGTCATAACTCAGAAGAACATTGTATTGATTTGTAGTCTTCCCTTTAACACAAGTAGATCCAAACCATGCCAGCAAATTTACTGCAGACTGTGCCAATATATTATATATTATAGCCTCTTTTTTTATATTTGTCCATCCTAATTGTTGTTAAAAAGCATGTCATTTTTTTTAAATCAAATATGTAAAGGATTAATTTTATATGTACAGTACCTACTATATCAGCATTTGTGTTTTCCAGACACTTCACTGCACTGCGGAGGTTGTATGGTAAACAGGTGATCATCAACCTGCTGGGAAGTAAAGAAGGGGAACATATGCTCAGCAAAGCATTTCAGGTAAGAAGTCCATATATTGTCTTTTAACAATGACATGCTGTAAGGTTTTATCTGATGAGGGCATTCCAAAAAGACACTGTGTGTTAAAACAGATTCTTTCTGTTGCATTGTAAACCCACACCATACTGGCAGTGGTAAATTCTTTCAAGTGGGTGGATAGCTGCTCAAGACAGACTGCCTCAATTTCTTACTGTATTTTCTGGTTGATGAGTCAGTAAACAGTATATTTCTTCCTGTTGTACTCATTTGTTCACCACATTTCCTGTGTTTTTACCTCACTGAAGTGTAAAACCCCCATATTGCTGTTAAATGTAGAATGTATCACAGGTTTAGCAGTAGCTAGAAATGTTGGCTCTTCAGGTGCCATACGTTTTGGCTAATAGCATAAATACTGTGGATATCTTCTGTAAACTAATTGGGTATTTAAATTATAAAGCAAAACCATGTAGCTTTCTTGCAAAAGATGTTGTACAAATAAAGAAGCAACGCAGAGACTATAATCAGCTGTCAGTTTAATAGTAGTTTCTAAAGCATGGGCTGCATGTTTACACATTAGTATAAAAGATTTCAAAGCTTCAAGTCCATGATTTGCATTGTGAATGCAAATGAATTTGCGTTGCAGGTAAGGCAACACACCTTGCATGCAAAATAGTTACGTAATAAATCATCTTCCTCTTTGTCCCTTTAGAGTCACCTGAAAGCATCAGAGCATGCATCAGCTGTGAAAATGGTGAGCTTTGACTACCATCAGAATGTGAAAGGTGGAAAGGCAGACAAACTCCATAGTGTCCTCAAGCCCCATCTCAGCAAATTCATAGAAGAGTGCGGTTTCTTCTACTACTCTGCAGAAAATGGGATATTAAGGTGAGAAATTAATGGATACATGTATAGCTCTTGTTGTTGTTAGCCCTGCAACAGATTGGCAACCTACCCAGTGGGTACCCTGCCTCTCGCCCTATGACAGCTGGGATAGTTTTTTGGAGGTGCCAAAAAACACTACCATTCTCTTTGGACTTTGCAGCTCATTTCAGTTTTAAAAGTGAGCATCTAAATGTACCAAAAAGTGAATTTACTTCCTTGTTGCTAAAACTGTGCTTCACTCTGAGATCCACAAAATCATTTTTATACATACTACTACTTTATACTGTCAAAACTATTGCAGTTATTAAATTATTATATTATTATAAATTATTGCATTTCAAGACACAGATTGTGCAGCAATTTTAATACAATTTAAACTAATAAGTACCTTTAATAATACCCTGTGTAGACAGGTGTTTTATTGTGACCTTGACACCAATTAAGTTATAAGTGTACATGATTTAAAACCACTGCAATGGTCTTTGTTTTGTTTTAGGACTCAAGGAGGGACTATGAGGACCAACTGCCTGGACTGTTTGGATAGAACCAACAGTGTCCAAGCCTTTTTTGCTCTTGAGGTAAGAGTACGGCTGGCCTTGTCTGCTCCTGTAGTCTTTAAAGAGGATTTTAGTCTGACCCCAGCACCCTCCTTTTCTCAGATGCTGCCTAAGCAGTTGGAACAAATGGGTCTGACAGAGAAACCACAGCTGGTGGCCAGGTTTCAAGAGGTTTTTAGGACCATGTGGTCTGCTAATGGGGACTCCATCAGTAAGATCTACGCAGGCACCGGGGCTCTGGATGGCAAAGCCAAGGTACACACAATGGACAATAAAAATGCACACAATACACAAGTTCACAGTAATTCACAATTGAAGTACTTATAAGAATTTTAAAATGAACTGGACTCATTATTAAATAGTAACCTTGTTTTTGAATAGAGGGGGAAGCATAAAAATCTGCAAATAAAAATCAGACAGATCCTGCCACGCTTGACCCGGTGAATGTTTAAAATGGTTTGTTAGAACTTAAATATTAAAGCATAAATTGCACTTTGTAATAGAAATATGGAGTTTGTGAGTAATAGAAATAATGGCCACTTGTGCATAGCATCTGCAGTGACAGAGTTCTGCATGAACAACTGATCCTGTCTGTGTGTAGAACTGTGTGCTTCTGTTTCTTAACACTTGTGTGCTGTCTCTTTCGGCTGTCCTCTGGACCTCTCTACCTGTGTGGTAAGTTAACAAGATAGTTGATGTTGTGTTTTGAGCCGTCGTGGTGAATTATTGATTTCTGGGTCTGGGTCAAATGAGGAGGGTGATGATGATGAAGGGTGGGATAGGTCAAACCTCTGTTTACTTTATTTCTTTTTCATATTACCATTGAGGTTTCCCTATCATAAAAAAAAACTACTGTGAATGCTCCATGGAGATCTCATTACTGATGTTCATAAATATAAAAAAACAAAATTAATGATCATCCGGCACTATCTGATGTCCTGAACCTGAAAAAATCAGCCACATTGTTAGTATCTGTGGCTATAAATCAAATGGTGTTGCATATCAATCACTGACATTTTAAAGTTGCACCTTTTCATGCGGTTTTTATCCCTCCGTCAGTTTAAAAAAAAAAAAAGAAAATCAGTATTTATTGGATCTCTCTGAAGTGGTCCTCCTTTCTTCTCTCCCATTGTTGGAGTGGGAAGTACAGACTCTTTTCACACCAAGTATTGTTAATAATTAAGGTGGTTTTCTCTAATTGTTTTTTGTACTGTGTGTGAATATCTGTTGTTACTGTAGGCGGGGAAGCTGAAAGATGGAGCTCGTTCTGTGACACGGACCATCCAGAACAACTTCTTCGACAGTTCAAAGCAGGAGGCTATAGACATCCTGAGGCTGGGCTCCACACTCAACAGTGATTTGGCAGACAAAGCTCGGGCCTTGCTTACCACTTCTAGTCTTTATGGTAAATGTTGGAGGGAGACTTTTTTTTTTATTTATTTTTTGGATCAGTGGATGAATCTTGCCTAAAATTTTCTTTTGAATAGTTACATTTTAGTGTTCATAATTTAATATTTATTTCTCCTCATCAAGACGAAATTCTTTGAATATTTAGATGGGTTTTGGGTCCTGGATGTTATCGCCCTTTCAGCCAGAAGTTACTGTTCCTATGTAAAGTGGAAAGCATAATGGTCGCTTTCTCTCACACTGAGCGACTGCTTTGCCAGTATTGAGTGTTACAGTGTTACAGCACTGGTTAACCCACACTTTTCTCCCTTCTCTCCCCCTCTGTTTTCGCACACAATCTTAGTCACTGAGCCTGTCTTACAATCAGGTATAGTAACTGGCAGCCTGCCACCAGTGGATGGATCTTTTCCTACCCCATCATAACTGTGCCCTATAATTTGTGTTTGCTGCTTATTATTTTCCATTTATTTAAAATCCAGTGTTGGTAGTGGTTTAATCCACTGTCTGTTCCATATCATCAGGCTTCTGAACCAGTGATTTAAAAAAAAAAAAAAAAAGGATTTTTTTAATTTTGCAATAAAATGTAATATCCGTTTAAGTGGAAACTTACAGACAGCAGTGAACCATTACCAAGGTTGATTATGTGAATGTTTTTCTGTATTTCAACAAGAGTTTGGATTTGCATCCCTTCTCCCATGCCCCATGTTTTAGAACATTGTTTTGGACTTATTCATAATATCCTGTTAGTGGATACCACCACTCCATTGGTTATGTTGTTTTTGGTTAGATTTTCCCATTCTATTTCTATTATCCTGAATGCCACCCTCTATATGTGTGTGTGTGTGTGTGTGTGTGTGTGTGTGTGTGTGTGTGTGTGTGTGTGTGTGTGTGTGTGTGTGTGTGTGCGTGTGCGTGTGCGTGTGTGTGTGTAACCATAACCATTTTACAATCTAATTCTAATCTTTTCCCTTCTGCAGCCTCTCCAAGAGTATTGTTGGGAATGTGCCAGAACTACCATAAATACACAAGGCCCAAACAAATTCGTGTTTGCATCGGTACCTGGAATGTCAATGGGGGTAAACAGTTTCGAAGCATCGCTTTCCGCAACCAGACACTCAACGACTGGCTGCTGGATGCTCCAAAGAAAGCAGGACATCCTGAGTTCCAGGGTATGTTGGTATTTACCAGTGGGCACTTTTCGTATATAAATCTAATCTTATTTATTGGGTCTGAGAAATAGATGTTTGTTTTTTTTAACAATTTGCACGTTTTCCCTTTAGGTGGGAAGAATTCTCATATCTGTACACTAAATATCAGAGTAAAGCCAGTGACTACTTATATTAACTTAGGGAACTTAGTAGTAATTTATATATTGCAAAATATGTTTGCTAGCAAATCTAAATCTGATTAGTTTGTTCCTACAGTAATAATGCAGTACTGTGTCAGCATACAGATTATTAGTCAAAACTGAAACAAAACATGTATAGGTAAAGGGAAAAAAATGTAATGAAATCTACAAATAACCACTGTACTTCCTTTACAGACAGCAAAGCTAACCCCATAGATATCTTTGCCATCGGGTTTGAGGAAATGGTTGAACTGAATGCTGGCAACATTGTCAGTGCCAGGTATGTGTGCAAGATTGTGAGCTAAGATTAAAGACCTTTGTCATGTAGTTATTAGTTAGGACATAGCAAAGATATTTCAGCCTTTGTGCTACAGAACATAAGGCATTTTTCTGTCCCCTATACAGCCTGCTCTTTTTGTTCAGAGATTAACACTAACAACAAGAACACTACTGCTTTTTTTTTTTTTACTTAAAAATAGGAGATAGGGCACATAAACTTAAATTATACATTGATTGTTTTAAAGAGCACAATACATACAAAATATAAAAGCCTGGAAAAGAAAGTTGATTCGAGCAGTGGCTGTGGATTTACAGTATTGACCTAAATTTCCTCTTGCGATAACAATTGCTTAGGTCATTAGATGTGAACTGCTTTAACATGATAATGTAATTCTCTTTTTTTCTGCACACTTCTTTCTGTCCTTGTCTCAGTACTACTAACCAGAAACTGTGGGCAGCTGAGCTCCAGAAAAATATCTCACGGGACCACAAGTATGTGCTACTTGCCTCAGAGCAGCTGGTGGGAGTGTGTCTTTTTGTTTTCATCCGCCCACAGCATGCACCATTCATCAGGTATAAACTGTACAGAATGTACAGTAGAAAGTTACGCAATTATGAATGTATGGTTGTACATGTATTCTTATTATTCATTATGTTCCAGGGATGTAGCTGTTGATACTGTAAAAACTGGAATGGGTGGTGCAACAGGTAATAAAGGAGGTGTGGCAATTCGCCTGTTGTTCCACACCACCAGCATCTGCTTCGTCTGTTCCCACTTTGCTGCCGGCCAGTCACAGGTCAAAGAGAGGAATGACGACTACAACGAGATCACACGCAGACTCAGCTTCCCCATGGTAATAACCATAACACTAACAGGTCAAGAAAACACCTTGTTGTCTTAAGTTATATGCATAACAACATCTATCTTTCCTTCCAGGGTCGTCTGCTGTACTCACATGATTATGTGTTCTGGTGTGGAGACTTTAACTATCGCATCAATCTGCCTAATGAGGAAGTAAAAGACCTCATCAAACAGCAGAACTGGGATGCCTTGACAGCAGGGGACCAGTTGGTGGACCAGAAGAATGCTGGTTCGGTATGACCTACACACAACTGTGTTGTACTTTCCACTCCATCTGCAAGTCCAGTGATGTCCATTTCTTCATCAAAGGGCATGCATGAGGGTCTGTGCAGGCAGCTTTGTTAGCCACAGAACTAAATGTGCATGTGTCCTGCAAGCAGACTAGAAAGGAGTGAAATAATAAGTGTAATAATAAGTCCGCATCGGTGGTGTCCGCTGTTTTTCTGCACACCTGTAAAGCTATAATCCTGTCCTTACAGTGGCAGGAACTGTTCTTAAGGTATCGCTTCTCCATCAGTAGCATTTTTGAAGAGTTTCTTTCCAAATCCTTTCCTAGCTTGGCTCTGTGAACCATCATACCATAGCTGCAAATGCATATGGTGCTTCTAATTTGTGGGACTAAACTAGAACACCTGTGCATCTCATTTTTTTAATCAAACTGTTTTGATTTTACTACTGTCATGAGAACAATATGATGACACTAAAAGAGCATTTTTCACTGTCTCAATATAAAAATATGGCGGCTTTACACAAAAAACTGAAAAACATTTATATATATTTTAAAAGGTGTAAAGGAGGTTTAACTATTGTGCTTTCTATGATATCAAATGTTTCGTACTGAAAAGCTTGTAAGAAAAAGAAATTAGGTGATCTGTATTGGAATGTTAATTATATAAAATGACAGAATAATATGGCCATATCATTACACCGCATGACCGCTGATGCTGTAGCTTATTGATTAAAATATATTGGATTATGGTCTTACTTCATGTAAATGTAGTTGGGATATTTCATGTAAATGTAGTTGGGGATTCTTGTGATCAGTTTATTATGCAAACCTTTCTCACAGACATACAAAGAACAGACTGTTCAGCCATGAAAACTTCTTTAAAGTCCATCAGTGTAAATGTGTGAGAACCTTGAGCAGAATCTCTTAAAATGTCTTCCACAGATCTTTCGAGGTTTTATTGAGGGCAAATTAGATTTTGCCCCCACCTATAAATATGACCTCTTCTCAGAAGACTATGACACGAGTGAGAAGTGCCGCACACCCGCCTGGACTGACCGTATTCTTTGGAAGAGGAGAAAGTGGAACTTTGAAAAAACAGGTTAGATGCAAAGTCACTATGCATAACCCAACTAAACCAAATTATTTTACCTTCTGTCACAGATCTCTTAAGATCTTATAGCAACAAAGGCAAAGTGTTTTAATTTTCTGCTGCGACAAAATAAAAGTGTACTAATGTGTAAAAATGTACTAAAACTTTAAGCATAAGAAATCTGACTCTATATGGCTGCAGCGGTACATATTTGTGTTTGTGCATAATTTACAGCTGAGGAGATGAATGTAGTAGGAGCCGCTTCTTCATCAAGAGATAGTGATGATGATCCAGAATTCACCTGGAGCCCTGGCACTTTAAAGTACTATGGAAGGGCTGAGCTGAAGACCTCAGACCACAGGTAACTGACAACACATGTAGAAGATGTGAAATGTCTAAAGTTAAACTCATCTCATTGGTTAGAAACCACACAGTGGTTCCTTACAAATCAAGCGCTGCTGACATCAAGGTGACCTGCGTTCTCTCATGTCTGTCTATAGGCCTGTGGTGGCGCTAATAGATGTGGACATCCTAGAAGTGGACCCAGAAGCTCGGCATCAGGTCTACAAAGATGTCATTGCTAGGCAGGGGCCTCCAGATGGCACCATTCTGGTGTCACTCTGCACCTCCGGGCCTGACGACTACTTTGATGATGCACTCATAGACGAGCTGCTAGACAAGTTTGCTAATTTTGGAGAGGTCATCCTCATCAGGTGAGCCTGACATCCTAATACAGACATGTCTCACCTTCAGATGGTTAGTCTGTATTGACGGTGTCCTTGTTTGGGCAGGTTTGTTGAGGAGAAAATGTGGGTGACTTTCTTGGAAGGTTACTCTGCACTAGCTGCTCTTTCTCTCAGTGCTTCCACTGTAAGTCTTTACAAGCATATCAATTATTTCAAAGTCAAAAGAAAAACTCAAACTGTGTATCTGTGCTAAATACACGTTTGATTGACTTTATCAACCCTTTTTTTGTGAGTTGCATACCTGGTAACCACTCTTTAATCTCTGTTGTCCATATCACCTGCTTTACATTAAAGGTCCTTGGCAAGGTGATTGATATCCGTCTGAAGAGTCCAGGCTGGATCAAGAGTCTGGAGGACGAGATGAGTGTAGAGAGAATCTGTGGAAGCATTCCCACATCTGCCAGCTCCACCCTGCTTGCTGAAGATACAGACATGGGTGACGACGATTACGACATGGAAGGTGAAGAGTGGCAGCTGAGCAATCCTAGTCCTTATCCTCAAAAGTGTGGATTGTAAATGGAAGCTGTAGGTTACTGTTTCCAGGTATTAATTCATGCCCTTTTGTATCCCATACCAGGGGATGTGGATGAGGAGATTGAGGAGATCATTCCCCAGCACCTGCAGCCTGGAATAGGCTCTGGCCCTGGATCGTCCCCTCTCCCATCTCCTCGAAGTAGTCCTTGTCCCTCCCCCACCCATGGAGAACCTGCTGCCCCCAGCAGACCTAGTCGTGGAGCACAGCCTTCCCGACCATCACAAGGTAAATATAGTAATTAGTAAAGAAGTGCTTACTCAGGTTGGGTTGCTAAAAGAGTCAGCGGTCTCTGCCTGCTGGAATATAAACTGTAATTTTGTTGTGTTTGTAATGTGTGGGAGCAGATCGAAGTCCATTGTCACTGAGGAAGGAATATCAGGGAATGTTATATGTGATGATGTAATTTATGTTTAGTGTTAGAAGATGATATGTACATTACAGTAAACTACTTGTTTTCCTTTTGAGAGATGTTTTAGTGCATTTTTTTAACATAATCTTTTCTCTCGTCCAAACTTAATAGGTGCTTTTTTAGACCTTGGGAGTTTTATCAGAAAGGAACATGTTTATGACTCAAATATTTACATAAAACAACTTAAGTTATACATTTCAGAAAACTGTACAAAAAGCATTGGGGGAAATGTGCATGTTCTCATAGTGTGTCTAAATTGGGCAGCAACACATTTTCTAAAACCATTTTTTAAAATAAATTTACCTCTCTTATTTTCACCTTTCAGGGCCTCCCGTTGACTTCCAGCCGGGTGCCCCCACAGCTCAAGGCCTGGAGCCCAAACGCCCACCTCCCCCTCGCCCCAATGCCCCCCCGGCCAGACCTGCCCCTCCACAACGTCCACCACCACCTTCAGGTAACATAAGCCTTAGTTATAAGAACAAAATGGCCTGCAACCTTAGAACAAATAAATATAATCTTTAATTGGAAGTTTGGAAATTACATTTTTGTGTCTGGTATTGCATTGGTAGGCAGATATTAACATTTTCACTTTCTCCCATGCTTTGCCTTATTTCTGAAGAAGGCATGAGCCCTCTGCCAGTTAGAAGGCACTCTGGAGGTAAAGTGATTGCTGTGGAGTTAAATGCTTAGATTGCTTAAGCATTTCATGTAGTAGGCTCTGTTTTCCATCACAGCTACACACAGAAAAGCAGCTAAATATAATATTTAATTGGAAGTTTAGATATTAAATATTTCTTCCTGGTTTCGTGTGACTTATAGGCAGATGATAACATTTTCACTTTCTCCCATGCTTTGCCTTATTTCTGTTGGAGGTATGAGCCCTCTGCCAGTTAGAAGGCATTTTGGAGGTAAAGTGATTGTTGTGTAGTGAAATGCTTACATTACGTAAGAATTTGGTGTAGCAGGTGCTGTTTTCCATTAGAGCTACGCAGAGCAAATCTGCTAAATATAATTTAGAATTTGAAGCTTGGATATTTCATTTTTCTGCCTGGTATTCTATGGGATGTAGGCAGATGTTAACATTTTCACTTTCCTGCATGTTTTGCCTTATTTCTGAAGAAAGCATGAGCCCTCTGCCACTTAGAAGGCACTCTGGAGGTAAAGTGATTGCTGTGCAGTTGAATGCTTACATTGCGTAAGCATTTGATATAGCAGGTGCTGTTTTCCATTTACTCATCATTGGCACTATCACTTTGTTGTTTAGTTGTTAGTTACTGTAGATTGAATTTTGTGCTGCTGTTACATAACAATTTCCCTTGCGGGATCAATAAAGTATCTATCTATCCATCTATACATACATACATACATACACAGAAGAGGGCAATGAATTTGTGCTGATTTGGGAACCTTTCATCTTTGCATGTGTGCTGTAAACCAAGAATATGTTCATAACTCATTGTTGACGCCAGTAATGGCCTGATTTTAAAAGAAATATGTGAGCAGTTGCAGATCCAACTTTTTCAAGTCATGAGGGATTTCAGATTAAAATTAATGCCCGATGCAATCATTTGCTTCCGTGGAGTATAATTAAATATACAAACTGTCATTTTATTGAGAATGACTTTAGAAAAAGCTTGTCATTAATAATCTAGTGAGCATACATGCTCAGCTGTCATTGAAGTACTCTTGAGCAATTAAATACAGACGTTGGTCTGGAAACATGACTGGTGACAGTTTAATGGAGTATTTCAGACTGTTGCCTTAGCATTATACAGCCTGAAAACGAATTTTCAGCCCTGCAGGCATTTCTTTTGGAATGAAGCATTGGCTTATGAGCTCATAATAACTGTATAACATTTGATACATTGTTCTCCCACGGTTATGTTTTCACTGAAACACTAACACAACATGTACCTGCACCTTAATGAATGAACATACATCTAGACGGCCTTGGGATTTAGTTTGAGCTTTTCAGCTGGGATGTTGCAAAAACCTAAAACAAGCTACCTGGTTCTGCTTGGTTTGCAGTGAGCAGCTATTAGATTGACTGTGTTTGTGAAGTTTATCAGTTGAAAAGTACTGAAGAGCTCTATGTGCATCCTCCAAGTACTCCCCACAATGTGTGATTTTTGGTTGATATAAATTATTATATAGTCATTAATGATTGTCTTCCCTCTGTGTCACCTCTGTGAGTGCTGTAGTGTTCTCATTTGTTGTTTTAGATATTGGTTGCCCTTATTTGTACTTACTTGAAGTCTGAGTAGTTGGTACTTAAAATATTTTTTATGTTGCTTCATCCACAGTGCAGCTTCTTGTTTTTGTTTTTAATATACTGGTTTTCATGCATCCCTCTGTACTTTATTTTCAAAATATTGTTTCCCCTCTTTGACTTTAAGAATCTGACCAGTGTCCTAAACCACTGCTTGGTAGGAGAGACAGTCAAGGTAACCAAAAAGGAGTTGTTTTTAAATCTCTTCTGATCCTTTTATTCCTGCTCCCAGTCATCAATGTTACTGATGCTTTTTTTTTCTTTTTTAAACATTGGTGGTTGACAAATTCTGCTTTAGTGTGAGTCTTTTCAGTCTTGTGTTTGTGAAAGATAGATGTGTTTTGTAGCCCACTGCAAAAATATATTTAGCTTATTTAAATTCAGAATAAGCAAGAAATGCAAGGTTAAAGGAGAAGCTGACACGCACATAAAACAGAAGCAAATTCAGGCTTGGAAAACTGTATTTCTTTCTTCCCATTTAATATTCAGTGGCATGTCCACCAGAGGGCATTGGGTTCTGAAAATTAATTTTACAACTGCACAATAAAGCTAGTAATCAGGGGTCATGAGGTCCACACTTTGTTAAAAACCATCTGCACACACTGATGGACAGGATATCTGACAAGCATGTCTTTTGTCATTATGGACTAAACAAGCATTCATAAGATTGTAGTTGTTATAACTGGGGAGATAATGTGAGTTGAAGGGAAATCCCTTGGTCTTTTAGGTGGGCTTTAATTCAGCTTGACTAATCCCTTTTGATTAGTGGCAAAGTCCTCCTGGGGCAGGTAGGCATTCACAGCATCACAGGCTTCACTGGTCCGCTGCATTACTGCCACCGTATGCTTTTGCTAGTGCTTTTTGTAAAGTATTATCACTGGGGACACATACATCCCATCAGTACCATTGCACTTTGTGTGTAACATAATGTGGTTTGATTTCCTTTGTGCTGCAAAGGACAAAAAAGCCCTGCTCTTCCTCGGCCAGATGCTGCAGGTGAGTGCCTAATAGCATGCAAAGCTTCAGTTAGCGTCCATATACTATTGAAGACAAAGGAGTTTATCTTTCGGTGGTGTTTTCCTTGGGGTATGCGTTGATACCCTGACACAAAATATGCCTGTCCTAGGGTGGAGGATAGGGTTTGGATGCATAGCCTATTGGTGACTTACCCTCTCTCCACCTAACCCATTTGGGTTGTATGACTAACTACGTTAACTAAATCCCTCTGCCACGGTAAGGGGGTGTGTGGTTGGCAGGGGTGACTTATGTTGGGTAACTGTACAGTGAAGTATTAGACAGAAACAGATATCCAAGTGGCGTGAGAAAATGTTTGCAGTCTCTGAGAGGAGCTCAAGAAGAGAATAGTGAAAGATGAGGAGTATGCTTTCTCTGTTGTAAGCAGCTGGCTCCCAGAACAAGGCCTGCTTCTCTTCCAGACCTCCTGCAGCTCAGGAATGACTGAGTCATCATTAATTATGAAGTCAGCCTCAGGGAATTTGGTCTGTCATAGGTTGGGGTCAGTTCACAGTCTGTTCGAATGTGATTTAGCACAGTATTTAAAATGTAATGCACATCCTGTATGGTCAGTATTGATTGGAAGGAACTGTCTGACGTGTGTGTGTGTGTGTGTGTGTGTGTGTGTGTGTGTGTGTGTGTGTGTGTGTGTGTGTGTGTGTGTGTGTGT
>JAVDPK010002422.1:99848-141362 GCA_034780415.1 Cichlasoma orientale
AAAATGTAATTCAGCTCGTCGGTAGAATTTTTTTGTGTCCTTGCAGATGGCACGCATGGTGGGAGGATTAAGTACTGTTTACTAAACAGTACTTAATCCTCCCACCAATGGTGACACGGTGTCACCATTATCGGTCAGTGTGGAGAAAATACCAGGCAACAGAATGAGCCAGTCAGAATGAGCATCCATAACAGCAAGCTTCCTCAGAGCTAATGCTAGCTGATGTTTTCTGGAAGCATCTGTTTCGTCTGTCGCTATGGTTACGCGCGGTTGTCCTGCAGATTATAATCTTTCTTCTTTAAACTTCACTTTTAGGGTGGGCGAACAGCAGGTGCTGCTTGGCGAGATGGTGCAGCTGCACGTGAAGCGTGGAGATGAAAGCCAGTTTCTTTTTAACACCACCGCGGACGCGCCTCTGGAGACGTTGATCCAGCAAATTACAGCCATTTACAACGGAAGGCTCAAAGTGGAGAGACTATGTTCAGGTGAAAACACATCCTCGGCGCTGCCGGGACTCGCATGTGTATAGACTTGCCACCTTTCACAGATGAAAACAAGCGATGCCCACCACGATCACTGTACTCTGAGATTAAAGTCAGAATTCTGAGAAAAAAGTCAGAATTCTGAGATTAAAGTCAGAATTCTGGCTGCCCTTTTTTTTTCAGTGGCCCTAATCCTCTTCTGTAGATTTACATGTTTGTTGTTGTCAATGACCAATATCTGCCAAGCAGACTAAAGACCACCATGTCCTCAGTTGTGCAGCAAGACTGTGTGTATTCTCCAAATGTGAAGCTGGTGAAACTGCTGTGAAATGGAAGTGCCTGCAGGGATTTCATTATCATTTGGTGGCTTTTGGCCTGGCATCCATTTGTTCCTCTGTTTTTTTTTTTTGTATTTTTTATGTGTTTAGACTAAAGTAAACACTAGGGATGTGTACGGCAAGTCGACTAGACGACTAATCGTCATTATCGTCACTTGTCTGTACCAGACGTACAAGTCGGTTAGCCTTAGTGTTGCCACCTTTCACAGATGAAAATAAGCGATGCCCACCACGGCTTCTCAGGGCCATGACCAACATGGCCCCATCGCCCGACTCACATTTTGTTGTTTTTATTTTTGTAAAGGGGTGATCAAGAAAGCAATTCGTCATACATAAAATTAAATACTTTTTTTTTTTTAGCAATGAAGACTTTATTGTGAAAGTTTGCTACAACTTGTTAACTAAATTGAATCAGATCATCCAAACAGTTAAACCACACTGATACAAAAATTTATAAAATGATCACTGAACTTTGTATTCCTCAAAAATAAAAATCAATATTCTGACAAAGAATACACTGAAAACTCTGAAGTTGTTTACAGTAGAGATTTTTCTTGACCTCTGCTGACAGCCATCGCTGGCCTCCACTTAGAATTTATATATTTATGTAATAATTTAAAATAAGTCTTCCTGTTTGAATTAGTTGGTACTGACACATTATGGTTGCTACAATATTGAAGGGAGTTTACTTTTAAATATTCTAATCAAACAAGCTTTTTTGACCCTGTTGCATCTAACTGTTTTGGAGGATTGGAGGAAGGTCCTCAGGAATGTAACTAATAATGGAGTTGCCTGATTTTATTGCTTTTTTATAAAAAAATCTGTTGACAAAAACTTGGGACAAACTTTAAGTGACCACAAATTTATAGTAAATGTTGCTAAAACCTTCAAGCCTTTAGCTCGACTTCTCTTTCATCTTTCTGAGATATTTCACATTTTAAAAAGACTTTTAAACAGTTTTTCATCAAATCGGACGCAACATTTAATTGCCAAATAAAGGACTATTCCTTATTTTACGGGACGGGTGGCAACCCTACATGTGTACCTCACTACTGTTTAAGCAGGATAACTATTAAGTGATTGTGTCTTACTAACCAAATGAGAGATAAAGAATAAGCTCTTTAGTACTGGTGTACTCTTAGTGCTAGCTCTGTATTTTGGCCCATTTCATATCCAAAGATCCAGTAAATAACATCATCCAGTCCTGTAAGAGGACCGCTGACAAAGACCTGCTTGTTCCTTTGTGTGCCCTCAGAGATTCTCGAGCTTGGAGACCATGGCATTGCGCTGCCTCCCAACATGCAGGGGCTAACAGAAGAGCAGATTGAGGAGCTGAAGCTGAAGGATGAATGGGAAGAAAAGTGCATCCCCAGTGGAGGCCCTGTGTTTAGGAAGGATGAGATTGGGAGGAGGAATGGACAGGGTAAGACTCTGGTTCTTGAGTGTAGTTAAGGTGTAGTTTTATTGTTATCAGGAAGACCTGGACACATTATTTCATAACATCCTTTTGGGTTTTTGGGTGCCATTTGAATGCAGGGTGGTTCTGCTCTGGTATTAAATATATTTTCTGACTTTGTGCAGTTATGTGGAAATGACAATGTCCTATCTAACAGTACATCCCAGATACAGTGCTCTAATTTGCGTTATTAGGAGGACAATTTTGCAGGCATTCTTTTTAATTTGCAAGAATACATGTGGTACGATTTTTATTTTTTTTTACCTTCCGCTAGCTGCCAGTGATAAAATGAAAGAGGTGCTGACGAGAACGGTGGAGGAGGCGAAGGCGCTGACCTCTAAAGTGAGTTATTAGCGTTAACAGTTGAGCGTTGCTACTTGCTTTGTTTGCCAAGGGCTCACAAATTAATCACATCTTTCTCTTCATCCTGCAGAAACAAGTTCAAGCCAATGTTTGTGTCACTATGGAGATGGTAAAGGAAGCACTGGATCAGCTAAGGGGAGCAGTCATGATCGTGTACCCCATGGGGCTGCCTCCTCACGACCCTATCAGGATGGAATTTGAGAACAAGGAAGACCTTTCAGGAACACAGGTGAAACAGCTGAAATGGTGGCTGATCCACATGTAAAATTAGCAAAAGCAATCAACTACCAAATTATTGTCTTCCATTGTTAATAGGATCATTGGAGGTGTTGCCTTTTTTTTTAAAAAGGTGTCTTATTTTTTTTATGCTGAAGTGCATGAAACTAGTTCTTTTCTCTTCACCTGCCCTCTCCCTCCATCTCCATACCTCAGGCCTGTCTGCAGCTGATCACAGAGGATGAATGCCAACTGTGGTGGGCTGCCAAAGAGATGCAGAGGGGTAAAAAACTGCAGGACTACATTGGCAGAAATGAAAAGACAAAGATAGTGGTTAAAATCCAAAAGGTGAGAGCCATTTCAGCCAACTTTAAGTATGTTTGCACCTGCGTCCGTCATCGCATCTCATATTTTATGCTGCTGTTCACTTCAGAAAGGACAGGGGGCGCCAGCGAGAGAGCCTGTAATCACTGACGAGCAGCAGAAACAGATGATGATGCACTACTACAGAAGGCAGGAGGAGCTCAAGGTGAGGAAACGTGTGACACATTCGAGATCTTTTGACTCTGAATATACAGTCCAACCTTTTCCTTGCAACATTTTCAGAAACTGGAGCAGGCGGATGATGATAGCTACCTGGACTCAGAATGGTCAGACAGGCAGACCCTCAAAAGACAGTTTCAAGGTCTCACTAACATCAAATGGGGGCCGAGATAAAGACCGGTACCACTCTCTACACCCAGCTTGGAGCCACTTCTGTGACCTGGAATATAACGGCTCTAAATGGAGCTGGACAAGATGCCTTATCCAAATCCTAAAATCAGCTTCCTGTTGGTCTTATGAGACACCATCCAGGGAGTACTAATGATGTAACCTATGTGTTCTTATGGATTAAAGCAGATGTTTCTCCTACTCTCTAAATGTCCTGACCTTTGGATCTAGAAATATGATGTCAAATAGAGGCTGTTGTTTGATTTACTTAAATATAAATCTGGTCCCTGTGTTCCTGTGCTGTTTTCACCCTGTTGTAAAATTCGATTTTTTTTTTATTGAATCTGTAAAAAAAAAAAAAAAAGTTAATTCTATGTTTTACATTTTGACTGTGTGAATACAAAATTTATAAATATTGTAAGTAATATTTATAAATAGAAATGGTTTAAATCCCTGGGAGTGCAGGGACAAGGATGCTACACCTTTCCTCTCTTTGTCTCCTTCCCGGTAATGAGACATAAACACACGCCTGTGAAAGTTGCTCTCAAGTCAGGAAGTTGCCACACAGTTGATGGCCATGCCAGCAGGATTGAGGAAGGTGTAGAGTTCAGACTGAGCCTTCAGCCGCTTGAACTGTTGGCGGAGATGATGCAGCAAGCCAAAGAAGTGTGTCAAGTTTAAAGAGTAATTCCGCAAATTTCAGGCATCTTTAAAGAGAGACTTGATGTGAAGCCGGATCCTCAATAGTTGCCTGTTTAACGACCACAAATGTAGCAGAACGTTTTATAAATTAAAAACATTTTAATTTAGTAAGAAAAGATTACATGTGACACAAATTTGTTCATGGTTAAAGAGTAAGTCTTCACTGTTTTCACGCTGGTATTCAGGATGTTTTCTTACAATGGCATATTGGTGCTTTTTCAGGTAAAAAAAAAAAAAAGGTTGTGGAAGGGACAAATTCCCAAGTAATCGTAACTCTATTGCTTTTAATCTGAATGCTTTTTTTTTTCCAGTAAGTTATCACTTAAGTCTCAGAGAATACCTGAAACTTGAATCTTTGCTATTCTGAAATTTTCCCTGGAATATTATCACGCTCTTCCAGCTTCTTTTTTTTAACACATCGAATGACCCTTATATGCCTTTGTAGTTTTTAGTAATCCCTTTAGATTACAGGACCTGCTTCCTGGCATGTTTTTGGTTTATATCACAGACACAGCTGCTACGAGACTGCTTGATGATGAATCAGTACAGTAATACACCCACTGGCCACCTGATTAATTTCACCTGTTCAAGTGCTCATTAACGCAAATATCTAATCAGTCAGTCGCACGGCAGCAGGTAATGAACCAGTAAATCTAGTGGCATAATATGAGCCGAATAGATTCAGTCCTCAGCGCAGCTAAACAGCCAGGAACTTGAACATCATGGCCTAATTTGATGTCAATCAATGCATTTAGGCAGGTAGACATGATCGGGATGACCTGCTGAAGTTCAAACCGAGCATCAGAATGGGGAAGAAAGTTGATTTAAGTGACTTTAAACGTGGTATGGTTTTTGGTGCCAGACGAGTATTTCAGAAAGTGCTGGTTTACTGGGTTGATACCTGCACAACCATCTCTGGGGTTTACAGAGAACGGGCCAAAAAAAAAAAAAAAAGATGATGGGTGAAAATGCCTTGTTGATGCTGGTGGTCAGAGAAGAACAGTCAGACTGCTTCCAGTTGATAGGAAATCAGCAGTAGCTCAAATAAGGATCTTTGAATGTACAACACTTGAAGCAGATGAGCTACAGCTCACACAGGTTCACCAAAATAGGACAGTAAAGACTGGAAAAGCACTACCTGGTCTGATGAGTCTGCTGTCTGGACTGAAGGTCAGAATTTGGCATAAACATAATCAAAGCATGGATCCATCCTGCCTGGTATCAACAGTTCAGACTGGTGGTGTAGTGTAATGTGTGGGAAATGCTTTCTCGGCACACTTTTGCCCCCCTTGATACCAACTGAGCATCATTTAAACGCCACAGCCTTCCTGAGTGGTGCTGTTGTCACAAAGTTCAAATAATCTCACCCTGGTTTCTTGGACATGACACTGAGTTCACTGTACTCAAATGGCCTTTCAATCCAATAGAGCACCTTTGGGATGTGGTGGAACGGGAGAATCACATTCACAAATCTGCACAAATCATGTCTATATGGACCAAAATGTCTGAGGAATGTTTTCAGCAACTTGTTGAATCAGTGTCATGAAGAATTAAGGAAGCTGTAAATGCAAAAAGGGGGTCCACTAACCTGTGGACCCCATAAAATGGCCAATGAGAGTGAAGGGGCAGGTTTATGACTTCTGATCACTTAGTTCACCCTTTTTGCAACAGTAAATAATCTTTCAGCCTGAAATCTTGAGCCTCATTTGGTGGTGAGTCTGAAAAAATACAACAGCAATGAAAAAAAAAAGACAGACAAACACGAGTCTCCATTTTGCACCATAAAACCTTGATGATCATGGGACTTTTTTTTTTTTACCCAGAAATGACATTTTTCACAAACTGTACGCAAAAATGGCAAAACACAACAAACTAAAAAAAACAAAACAAACAAAAAAGAAGCTTCTTGCAGTGTTGATCGGTAGACCTGCTGGAAAAAAAAAACTCCTGGTGCTGAATAGCATCCACAGGCCATGAGTTATTTAGCACGAGCTGCCATTCAGATAGGCGTTCATCCAGATCTCCTGCATGATCATCTCTCTGCGCTCGATTCTCTCCGCCCGTTCGGCCGCCTCGCTCACATAAGTCACTTCCTCCCAGCCATACACTCCCTTCCTTTCTGCGGCTGAGAGCAAAGATCTCCCTGTTCCCCCGTGATCGTCATCTTCTTCATCCGTGTCGTCATCATCCTCATCATCATCCTCCTCCAGACAGTCAAGAGTCTGGCTTGCAGACTTGGGTGCGAGTCTGTGATTTCTGAACCAGCGCGCCCTGCAGGTCACTCGAACGGATACAGCCAGCAGGGTGAGCAGGAGACCAACGCACACGCTGGAGGTAAACAGCAGAGCTGCCATTTCAGGGTGCTCTGTGTAGGAAACGCAAGGAGCAGTTACAATAAAGCATGCATATGGAATTGAATGAGTGCATGCATGTGCATGTGCATACCTTTGATGTAGGCATATGTCAGGAGGGAGTTACTCATCATTGCTCCTGAGTTGTCCGGCCTTCTTGACCCTTTAGGAAAAGGCTCCTCTAGATCTGCGGGAGAAGCTTTTGTGAAGATTACAAGTACGATGTGAAGAAAAGACCGTAAAATGCGGGAATTGCTTCATATGACATGACGTTGTTATACCTTTTTCTGTATCCACACTAGGAGATGAGGTGTAGCTTACTACGTCTGGGTCTGCCTCCCTTAGTAAAGTCTGTGGTACTATTGGGAAAAGGACAGAAGAGTCTTTGTACCGCTGTGAGCAAAATGACTCAAAGAGTTTTCCACAAGCTGCTTCCCACATCCAAACTGAGCCAACAATGGAATTACACACTCAGGTCAGAAATACCTTCTGTGCTATTGTATTAATAAGCAGCCTTCAAGGTTAACACACATTGTTTTGCTCTAGATGGAGTCAACATATCCAGTCAAATGAATTCTTTCCACATCAGGATAAAGTCTCAACTCCGAATTATGACACATGAACAAATGTTGCTGAATGACCTCGCTGGCATTTGTGCCATTCGCAGGAAGTTTACCAGGATGTCAAATCCAACTCGCAAATCAGTGCTCACAGTCTATTATTCCCCTGCTGCTGCGCTTTTGGGTGTGATGGGATAAGAACAGCTGATGGCTGGAATCAGCTGATAAGAATCCACAGTAGGAAGTGAGAAATGTTCACTGAAGGAGCTGTCGCATAATGAATGAGGCCAGAAAACAGAAACCCCGACTCCTACTTTGAAACCTCTCTCTAAGGATAGCAATGAAAATCTGCGAATGAGGAAGCAGAAAGTGTCCTACCACAAGAATAGATCACACTGAGGTACTTCCTGGTTCCTGGAAAGCACGGGTCCCTAAAGGTCTGGTTGCTGACGAGAACAGCGCAGTTCTGTTTGCTGTAGCAGGACTTGGACACCAAGTGTACGGCCTCATGGTTCAGACACTCTATAGGGAAAGAGTAACTTAGAGAATGAGTTACCGAGTAAGAAACAGTGTTTAGTTTGAGCAGAATAAATTTCTGCTGCTTTACCTGGTCCAGGTTGCAGGGGCAGCAGCAATGAAATAATACATTTTATAATCTTGCACCCCCTCCATGAATTGCCACCTTATCATGGTGGAGGGATTTGTATGCGCTAGTAATCCCAAGAGCTATGTTGTCAGGGGCACTTTGGTCCTGGGTGAGAGTCCAGGCTAAGTGCAATTCAAAAGACTCCAATGATGAAAAATAAAATCATAGGCCAAGTTAGCTCGCCCAGATCGGGGTCACTGGGGCCCCACCCTGGAACCAGGCACACGGGAGGGGCTCGCTCTGCCCAAATGAGCCACATGGGCCAGCCCTCCAGTGGACCCACAACCCGCTGGAAGGGCGGTGGAGATCTGGTGCAATGTGGATTTTACAAGATTATAAAATTAATAATTTAATTATATTAAGAAGCCATTTGTTGCTCCTTTAAACTGCCACAGCAGCGAACTCTATTCCTGCTTTTTAAATGCAAAACTGTGTCCTCTTTAACTGTTCACGCATTTTTATTTTATTCCTGGAATGTCTGTTAAAACCTCACCAAACGGGGGTGGTCTTGTCAGGTGTGAGGGACAGGTGTCAGTCTGACCCAGCCTCCTCCCGTAGGCAGCTGCATAGATGTTGAGCACCCTGGGGGGCCTACAGCGCAGGACCATGGTCTCTCCTTCACACACCACATGTCTTTTGTGTTCAGCTGAGCGAGAGAAAAAAAAATAGTAAAGACGACTTGGAGGAGGGTCTGATGGTGGTGGGAAACAGACGCGCTGGAATTGGGTGTGGGAAGGATTTTTATGTGTGGCTGTGTAGCTATTCTCTTAAGAATGCGTGAGAGAAACTGATGCTGAAACATTAGTAAGATTTGACCCGATGAACTCACTAGGTTTACACTTGTAGTCCACGTGGAGGTATTTGGTAGTGCCAGGGCAGGGGTCCTTCCCAAACAGCAGGTGATTGACAGGCAGCTGGCAGTCTCTGTGGCTCTGACACTCCGACAACAGCTTCTGCACAACAAAAACGGGCAAATAGCATCCACGACGAGGAAAGAACAACAAAAGAACAACCAAATCAGATGCAAAAAAGATCCGAACAGATGCACCGACTGGAGCAAACACATGGAGATGAAGCCACTCCAAGTAAAAGTGATGAACAACAGCTTAGTAACAGCTAACCCAGTGAGAGTGAAAAACAGCCCAAACATGCACCTGTAGAGCTGTGAAAGCTGAACAGCTGTGATTGTGGGCCCTGAGCGGAGGGTCTGGATCTGCTCTGCAAAGCTGCACCTCGCCGCTCCCATAGAAGGCAGACTGGATGGAGATGGTGGAGTGACGTGGGCAGTGGAGCCGCAGAGGCTGCCCATCGCATGCGTGGGCAGAGTGGCTGGTAATGATCCTGGACAGGTAGTCTGTAAAAGAAAATGGATGAGAGTGTATGCAGATGCAATGATTTTACACCCGATGTTCATCTTACTTGTTGTAGTTCCACTAAATTGTACCAGTTAAAGAAAATAGAAAATAAAACTTAACTGCAGTAATTTAATAGTCGCAATAAGTCACTTTCTTTCTTGGATCTACTGTACAAGCAGCTGCAGAGCAGCTTGTGTGGCCTCTTTGGTGCTCTGGCAGGTGTCTCAAGTTGCTTTAAATATCACTGCAGCATTGCCTCACTACCTGCCCTCTTTCCAAGGTGGCGTATTCATCCAACTGGCATTCAACTAGTGTAACCACCCTTTGTTGTATGGTGTGTAGATTACTGCTGATTCCGGGATCTTTAGCTTAAGAGATGAGCACAGTAGGTTTAAAAAGAAATAAATGTATAAACACAACACCGAGAAGGCAGTTCAGACGAAACCCCAGAGTACCAGAAGCAATGCTGAGGCTGACTAGCCTTGGACTACACTGTGTTAAGAGATAGATGCTACTCACCAACTCCAGTGTTTTGTCAGCCATCCTAAGAATAAGATGTGTTACATCATCCCATCCGGGTTGTTTCATGAACACTGGCCATGGGGAAGAGACTGCAGCCACATTATGTATGACACCATACATAAAAATGGCAAACAGAAGGTCCCCCCCCCCCCCACTAGCAGCTATTATTACACCAGCTATAACAGTGTGGCTCATACCCAACCTGCTCTAACACCAATACCTAATGTTCTTGGGACAAAATCCTTGTTGTGGTCTACACCACCTCCCCCTGTATCCCCACATTACCATCATCATCATCTTACTTGAAAAGTCAGCCAGTCCACTCATGCTTCTGGTCCACAGAAGTAAAGTCAGACAGAAGAAGCTGTGGCTCCAGTCCAATCCGCGACAACGCGTCCAGCTCATGATTTGCATCCTGTGTCTCATTGATCATATTAAAGAGCGGGACTCTAGAAACCCACTGCAGGACTTCCAAGACTTCACGAGAACCCACACGAGAAGGTGAGGGCTTTCAACGAGGCCGCGATATTGAGCTTCATCTCTTGATCGCACCTTTGTTGAGATCAAGTCAGCTCTTCATCCGTCTTCACCTACAACACACGCGCGTGCGCGCGCAAAAAGCAGCTGTTTGTAGTCGAGTGCGAGCAGCCGCTGTGTGCCGCAGCAGCAATGGACCACAGAGGAGGTTAGAAATAGCAGCTGCGCAACAAGTTGTTGAGAACTGACAGGCGAGGTGAGTGCTGAGTCTCCCACTCCGACTTCCCAGACGTTCAACTCCTCAGATCCGTGAATGGATCCATGTGGAAACTGAAGGCGACTCACAGTAACAGCTGAGCGGGAATCGTGATGTGGGCGTGGCGCATAAAACTATTTTAAAGGGAAGAGAGGCGACACACTTACTGGTATGACGCACTAGCCACCCCCCCCCCTTTTTCGAGGCACATGTTTACTTTTTGGATTTTGGCAAGGTGATTTATTCTGTTCACTTCCTCTCTGTCTCTCATCTCTGCTTTTCTCTGCTACTCTTAAACGCGCCGGTTTATTTTTCACATTATAATTTTTTAGCAATATTATTTTGGTTTTCTTTACAAATATATTTTCCAGATTTGTGACACCCATGCAAAGCAAAAGTAAGAGATAACATAGAGCTATTACAAATGCAAGAGAAACACTATCACAGCATACTGTGAAAGGTTTACTCTTCTTGTATTAGAAGTGCCAAATCTTTTAAGTTTTAAGCGAGTGACATTTTGATTCTGTTTCTTCTGATAATCTGTTGACACCCTAACCATGGTGCCTTTCAGTGAAGCTGGGGGCCTACTGGGTAAACTGCTCCCCGGCCCACATCCATGACCCACTCCATGGTAACCAGTCTCCCTGTCAGACCGCAGAGCAGACCTACAACAGTCGACCTGACAGACAGCTGGGGTCTCCATGCTCAGCTCTACATAAATGAGACCCGCAAGGGGAGGAGGAACCATAGGGGGGGATGTTTTGCATATAAACTGGGCAAGTTTGATGCATTCTCTGTACTTTGGCTTTAGGCACACAGGCAGTGGCTCCAAAGTGGCTTTTATGTGCAGCTATCCTTCTGAAGTCTGTGGAAGTGTGCTATCTCCAAAGATTTCCTGCACATTGTTTTTAAGACATAATTTAGCCATGTAGGCCAGACAATATATTAAAGCTAGCTCATGTCAGCAATCTACAGGAGACACACCAGTAATGACACAGACAACACACACTATAAGTGGTCAGAAGGAAAGCTCTTCCAAGTGGTTCCCACCTCCTTTATTTGAAAAGCTGCTCCTTTAATGCCATCTACTATCTCTCTGTTTGGGGAGAAAGAGAAAACTCTCACGGCATGTTGTTAGTATTTGCTCAGAGGGAAAACACAACCCCTCGATTAGATTGCAGTGATCAGAAAATAAAGGCAACATGCTTGATTAGTGTTACTGATGTTTGTAACAAACAGGAAGAGAAAACCAAACCAAAGGAAGATCGTGACCAACATTTTTCCCCCTAATTGTTCTTTCTTAGTTTGCGGCGCTCACAGCAGCAATGACTGTTAGACGGAACTTCTAAAATGCGCTCTCATAATCTTAGACATCTGATATGTAACCGTGAAGTAAAGACAAACGCACATAATTGAGCTTTAAAGCAGGAAGTTATGAGAAATGTGCATCTAAGTAGCGTTCTAAGCAGATTTTCAGCCTCACTTTATCACAGCACAAGGAGACTCTTGTCTGCACAGATCTGTTGGGTTGCATAAAAAGTAAATTCCCCAAATACCGCATGATTTAGATGGTCTTTAGTGCCAGAAGGTGGCTGTCAAAGCACGTTACGAGACATCCCATCAAGACATTAAAGTGACTAGTTTTATTATTTTTCAAACACAGTAAAAATAAAAAATACAAATACAGCTTAAAACACGACTGTAACATTAGACAGATCTTCATTTAAAATCCACCTTCATCTCGAGCTGGGAATCGAGTGCAGCCTGAAAACAAAAAAAGGATCAAATGAGCCACCACATCTCAGCCATTATTGAGACAGCTGTTAAGATGCTTACCAGTTCTCTTTTTGCCTCTTCTATTTTCACTTGAGCCAAAGATGGGCTCTGCTCAGAGAAAAAAAAAAAAAATTCATAAAGGCAAATTCAGGACGTTTGTTTATGCATGTCTGAACGCGGTTCAACCCTTTCCCTCAAGTTCGTTTTAAAGAAGCCAGTTGGACACACAAAAGCGTTATCAGAAAGGATAAAAGCAGATAAAGTACTTTTGCCTGTTGGTCACGGACTCTTTCAAAGTCACTAACAAAGTGAAAACAAACATACTGGGCTCAGGTCCATGTAAGGCTCCAGTTTCTTTTTCAAGGGGATTATTTCTTTTTTCAGCACAGTGACTTCCTGTAGAGAGAAAAATAAGATGACACATTTCAGACCCTGAAAGCAGACGGTATTACATTTTCATTTCCATGGCAATGAATGGGGCGCATGTGGAAAAGCTGAAATACCTCAGACAGCTGCACAAGAGCCTGGTGGGTGATAGACTTGTCCATGTTCCTGGAGACAAGCTGAGCCTGCAGGACAGAAACAGCAGAATAAAACCAGATCTTTAGAATATCTGGTCCCTCCTAACAATGACAAGAACCTGGACCTGTTCTGCAGAAACACCTCTGTTCTCTAAACTACAGACAGTAACATGATGCACACGTTATATCTGGGCCAACACACTCTGTCACATAACAAAAAAAAAAGGGTAAGCTGGTAATACCAATGAGGAAAGTGTGTTTCTCTGCACTTTGGCCTATATTTTTTAGAAACTCGTTTTTTGTGGTAACACCGTCCCACTGCCAACAGATTTCTTCTTGAAGCAGTCTGGAGAATAACCAGACTCCTTTGAGCTAATGAGAAGTGATTCAAATAACCACTCGTTAAAACCGCGGTATGCAGAAGAGCATCTCTGAATACATAATGCACTGAACCTTGAAACAGATGGCTGGAGCAGCAGAGGTCCACACCAGGTGAGTCTCAATTTGTGGCAGGGTCAGAATTTAGCATAAGCATGAAAGCATGGATCCATTTTGCCTCCTATCAACAGTTCAGGCTGCTGGTGGTGTTGTAATAGTGTGGGGAATGTTTTCCTGCCACACTTTGGGCTCCTTAGTACCAACCATGTTATGACCACAGTGTACCCATCTTCTGTGCAGATAACAACATAAAAAACCCTCCAGCATACCTCTGACCGCTCCCGTCTCTTACTGAGCTCGTTAGCCTTTGCCGTCACAAAATCCATGTTGAGCAGCCTGTCTTCAGCTTTAGCGCTCTCCACTGCCTGACCTTTGACAGTTTTGTTGATATCCCTGACAATTAAGAACACAGATTTTAGTTGTTGCAGCAAATAATTTCTGTTTTTACTAGATTTTGGCCCGTGCACATATACAATATGTTACAAATCAGCCGTATATGAGCATGCCAATGTCATCCTCGGTGCACCTACTCTTGTAAACTTCCCCGCAGCACGAGAGTCGCCCCAAGTCTCTTTCTGAGGGCCTGGAGTTCTCTCTCAAGTCTTCTGTTTGATTTCTCTGCTTCCAAAAGTTCATTAGTAAGGTTGTTAACCGCTGGCATAAAGCTGCACACAAGACGACAAGACACAAGTCATGTCATCTCCCCTCCCCTCCACTTTTATTATTAACTGACCATCTTCACTGAATTAGGGGAAAGGACTCAGAAGAAAACATACCTGCCCAGTGATGTGTCTCTCACTCCAAGCACCATAGCATTCTCAACTAAAGCAGATAAGTAGTCAGCAGCTGGTTTTGACAAACTGGCAAAGGACAGGCCAACACTTTGTAGAAGAACATCCTGCAGATGAGCACCTAAGTGGAAAAAACATTGAAAACTTTAAGGTTTGGAAGTTAATGATAAACGGGCCCATCAGAAAACAGCACACAAAAAATTAAATCAATTTTAATAAAGACTAATTCATAAGGGTTTGTAACAATTTGGATTGTGTTTATGACTTCTGGCCAATATGTATCATAGGATGAATACCAGTTTACTGACAAGGGATCAGGCAAACATACAAAGAGAACACAAAGGTGAACAGTTAAATGATTTTATTGTCTTGACATATGTGTTTCTGTATATTAAGTATTATGTGGATATACCGTGCATGCAGCTGGTGTGTGCAGGTATTCACAATCATGCTCTATACATTACATTGCAAAGGTTTTAGGCACTTTGGATATTTAGATTCTCATCCATCACATAAAACCATGGGCAAGTCAATCAATCAGTCCCAAAACAGACTCACACTAAGCACATGTGACGGGCCTGAAAGAGTTTGGCATGGCGAACGTTAGGCTGCCTGCGATATCATCTGTGAAGAGAATGGGTCTGTGTCTCAGTTTGGTCAGGAACATGCACACAAGCATCCCAGTGGAGATCATGTTGCAATGCTCTGGCAGCGCTCCTGTTTCTCCTTGCACACAGGAGCAGATACAGGTCCTGCTGCTGGGTTGATGTCCTTCTACAGCCCTGTCCAGCTCTTCTTGTGTCTCCTGATATCTTCTCCACACTCTTGAGACTGTGCTGGGAGACACAGCAAGCAGTACTGATGTGCCATGCTGAAGCTGGACTACCTCTGCAACCAGAAAGAGCTGCAGGTACTCTCTTCATGCTACCAGCAGTGACAAAGACACTAGCCAAAAGCAAAACTAGAGAAAAATCAGTCAGCAGGGATAAGGAGAGAGCAATGATCTCGTGGCCACCACCTGGAAAGCCATTCCCTTTTTGGGATTATTGATGTCTCTCCAGAGCACCTGCTGTCACATTCACACATGGATTCACATTGGTTTAACTGACTTTGTTATACTGTGATGATCAGGTGTTCCCTTATTTGCTGCTGTGATCTGCTAAGTGCCTTCAAATTGAGTGAAAGTGTACCTGGCTGCTGGGGAGTCACAACATACTTATTCCATTTATGTATTTCTGAACGGAATTTCGTTGTATGTCAGTGACAATAAAGTTCTATTCTATTCTATTTATTTTCTTCCAGATTAAATTAGCTCTGTATAATACCTCTGCTGCCTGTGAGCTACTCACCCTCAGCCTGATACTCAGCAGCTTTCTGTGTGAGGTCCTCTATGAAGAGAGCTGTGTCGCTGCAGCGGGCTTCGCTGGACTGTGCGAGCCGGTGCAGGATGTCCACTGTCCGTGTGTTGACTTCAAACTGCGGCACCGCCTGCTCGCCAAACACTGCGCTGAGCCAGCTGTTTACCTGAGGATACCACATCAAACAGGAACGTATATATATATATATAAAAAAAGAGCAACAACAGCAGCCGGTTGTGTTACAGAAACAAAGAAAAATACCTTCTTAATCTTTTCACACATGACGACTGCACGGCCACCAACAACAAACTTTTTCGCGCTCCGCGAATCATTTAAATTAACTTCCTGGTTATCAGCGAATGAGAACACAGGGCATAAAGCCACGTTAGCTAACAAACGCGACATCTGGAAAAAAATTATAATACAAAATTAACCAGAAGGTAAACGCACGCAATCAACACAGTTGATACGCTAAATTAAAAAAATATATATTAAAAAAATAATTTCAACAAAGTCTTTCCGGTTCACGGTTCTTGTGGGCTAACAAAGCTAAAGGTAACATTAAAATAGTTCACCCCCATTTACGCCACAGACTGAACCGACAAGACTTGTGGACATATGTTGTTAAAGTTAACTAAAACTAAAAAAAAATATGGAGGAAACGTCTTTAGCTTTAAACTTAGTCAATCTGGTCAAATTTTTTCACAAGAGATTTAGGCTCATTTCACACACACTTCTCCTTCTTCTTCTTTCACCTCTTTTGTGTGCTGTCTGTTGCTTTTGGATGGTTGACCCCAGGTATTTAAACTTCAGCATCTTCACTACCTCTGTTCCTTGCAGCGTCAGTTACACCTGTCTCCCTCTCATTCACACTTATGTATTCTGTATTGCTTCTAAAAACTATCTGAAACAAGCAATCCCACTGTGGAAAGTAAAGATAAGATAAAAAAAAATAATGGATAATACAAAACAACTTTGATAGGCAGTGATCAGGATAATAATTTTATTTCTTTTCACCGTTTCAATTTGTGTCTGTGGATGGATGTAAGAAATTATCAAGAACACATGTTTTTAGAGGTCACCTTTAATAGCATGTAAAAGTAGAAAGGCAGTGCACTTACTCGCACATCTGTAATACCAGTCTTATGTGTAGAGGTGCAGCTTGCCACCAGGAAAGCAAGGCAACTGCTTGGCACCAGCAGGCCAATGCAATGACAGCAGAGGAGACCTGACCTCCCTAAAGGGCAGGGGGTTAAACAAAACTAATGACAACAATAAAATCCACACAGCAAGAATAAAGAGGAGCAGATGAGACTTTACCAACAAGGTCAGTAATCTTGCACTGAATCCAGATGAAACCATGGAGTCCTTTGATGTGGTTTCACTTTTTACTTGCATACCTACAACTGAGGCAGTGGAGACTGCCAGAAAACGACTACAGGAAGACGACTCCTTACAAAACAGAGCCAGCTTTACCCCAGATCAGATTTGTACACTGTTAGACCTCTGCCTTACAACAACATATTTCAAATACAATTATCGTTTCTACGGACAGAAGCATGGATGCGCCATGGGCTCCCCAGTGTCTCCCATTGTAGCCAAACTTTACATGAAAGAGGTGGAAAGTAAAGCTCTTGGCTCCTTCAAAGGGATGGTACCTAGCCACTGATACAGATATGTGGATGACACCTGGGTCAAAATCAAAACCCAAGAAGTAGAAGCCCTCACTCGCCACATTAACTCAGTGGATAAATACATAAGGTTTACCAGGGAGAACACCAGGAATAATAGGTTACTGTTCCTGGACTGTGTGGTGCTTATTGAGGAAGACGGAAGCCTCAGCAATGGCGTTTACTGGAAGCCCACACACACACAGACCAGTACCTACTGTTTGACTCCCACCACCCACTGGAGCACAAACTTGAGGTGATCAGGAACCTGCAGCACTGGGCAGAAAACATTCCCTCTAAGGCAGAAGGGAAACAAAAGGAACACACACATGTAAAGATGCACGGCACAACACAGAAGCGCCGCCTTGACAAGAGTAGTGTGGGTAGTGTGGGTTCCAGCACATGTAGGGACTCTGGGCAATGAGAGAGCGGACATGCTGGCAAAAACTGCAATCAGGAAGGCTCAGGCTGAATACAAAATGATCAGAATAAGAAGGGGAAAGTATTGTATGGAAACAGATAAACAGACAATGGCAACTTAGCTGGGACAATGGTATAACAAGGCATTTGTATTCAGTACAAAGTAAAATTGATTCAATATCAAGACACACAGGGATCTGTGGATGAGATCAAGTTATGATGAGTAGAATCCAGATAGGCCACAGTAACCTCAACAGTATTTTATTCATAATAGGGAAACATCCATCTGGTTTCTGTGATCAATGTTATAAGGCTGAGACTGTTGCAGAAATTATGGAGACTGGGTCGAGTACATAATGTGGGGAGTATGCTGAAGTGTGCAGATAGTAACATAGGAAGGGCAGCAGTATTGAGCTATCTCAAAAAAGATTGGGTTGAGTAAGAAGATTTAGAGGCTCAGTGACTGGTTAGGGATACTGTAGGACTGAAGTATCCTGCAGGAGGAAGTAATCCACCTTACTGGATGCCAGCCGCCATTAAATACCAAAGAAGAAGGACGAAAGCGGAAGTATACAGAGGTTAACATTTCGTATCGTCGGCTACATCTCGGAGCTTCACTTCACCGTCAACAACCCGCCGAAGTTCAAAATAGCTTGTTTGCGAAAACCGGGTAGAAATGGCGACGAGGAAACAGTCGCTAAAGCCTTTTGTGAAAAATGTAAATAATTCCACGTTTGATGCGTCCAGCTTGGACTCCACCACCATCGGGGAAAAGCTGTTCGGCCCGACCGAGGAGGAGGACGGCGGTGACGGACCCGTGGTCTTCATCTGCTCTAAGTGCAAGCTGCCTGTCGGGGATTCATTGTCCTGGGATGGAATTGAAGACGAAGTAAACCAAATCAGACTAAAGCGTAAGTTTGGGCTGGAGATTGTTTGCCTGTTTGTTTTTTTCAGTGTCCCAGAGCCTGCCCAAGGTGTTACGGAGTCTTAAGCAGAATTTGATTTGGTGCCTCCAGCCCATCGCCTGCCACCCACCCCAGCTACAAAAGATGCAGAGTATGAAGCTGCCAGGCAGGAGGAAAGGAGGAAAACTACAACGAAGATGTAGTGAATGAATGAATGTAGTGTACTGCACTGTTATCAGAGCCAAGTCTATGAAGCAGAAATTCTGTTTCATTATGAGGCAATCCTGGGCACATGCAAATGCTATAATAGTCAACCTGGCACTAGGATAGGTCGAGGATTGAAGATATTCCACTAGCATGCGACTAGTTACAGTCCCTTAGTTCAGACAACTGTGGTTACGTTTCATCACAGGAAAAAGGCTCTTATCTTTACAGTGTAACTGTAGCAGTACTTTACATTACATATTACATATATATTTTACATTATAACAAGAAAAAGATCAATGTCCCAGCCAATACAATTAGGCCCCAACTGAGTTTTTAGGATGGAGGGAAAATCCAGTAAAGATGCCACCTCTTTGTGGACGTACGCTGTATTTAACACCACTGTTAACATACAGTATTTATAAATGGGTGGGAGCGTTTTGTATTTATCACTTTAAAAGTTGATTACAAATGAATGACAAGACTGATGGACTGGTGCATTTAAGTGCAGTTGTAGAGAGTGGGAATTTATAAATTTTGAAGTTGTATTCGGCTGACCTGTTTGTGATGTTTTGATCCTAGGGGTCACTGACAATGTCCTGATTGGAAAGGAGAATCGACTGTATGAAGCAAGCAAAAAATGTCTCTGGTAAGATGATGCCCAGCAGTGAATCACGTAGTCAGATCTTTTACTCAGTCTTCCCCGTGATTGTGGTTGCGTGTACTGAACTACACGGAGAGTTGCATAGCATTTAGATCGTTTGAAGAGTAATAAACTAAAAATGAAATTGTCCAATAAGTTAAATTTGATGGGGTTTTTCTTTGTGCTGTGGGCCATCATTGTCAAAATTAAAATAGAAAAAATGCTTGAAACATTGTAGTTTCCCTGTATTGAAGCTACAATACATCACATTTTTACTTTCTTAAATAACTGAAGTTGAACTTTTTATGCACAAGTAATGTTAAATGTTTCTGCCTCTATCTGAATGATTTCTCCCCACAGTTTGGTTGTGGATCTCATCTGTCGAGGCTGCCGTTCTGTGCTTGGCATGGTTTTCACATCTACCCCTAAGAACCTGGACCACAAGAGGTTTACCTTCTGTTTCAGTGTAGCTGAGATTGACAGGTGCGTGCGTGGGTTTACGTTTGGTTTTTTTTTGACAAACTTGTGGTGTACCGGATCAAGCCGGTGGAGCAGCTTTGGTATGTGGTGGAATGGGAGATTCGCATCACGGGTGTGCAGCCGACAAATCTGCAACAACTGTGTGATGCTATCGTGTCAATATGGACCAAAATGTCTGAGGAATGTTTCCAGCACCTTGTTGAGTGTGTGCCTCAAAGGATTAAGGCAGCTGTGAAGGCAAAAAAAGGATACTTAATCATTAGGAAATGTAGACCTCTCATGTTACTTGAAAAGGGCCCTGCCTTCACACAAGTTTAAAAGATAAAAACTAATTAAATCTTTCGGTTAACGCAGTGATGATTTGTTAAAGGACATTAATAATTTAGAGACAAAGCTGTGATGTTTATAGAAGAGATGAAAGATATGTTATAAATTGAATTCTGAAGCTGAAATCAGTCAGTTTAGAACGAGCAAACAAAAACTGTGATAAGCTGTATATCGTATGTAATTCCATCAATCGTGCTAGTGTTCATGCTATTAATACTTCTTTTGCAGCTTTAATGACAACATAAATCTTTTTCAGTTACACGCTTGGCTCTGCCTGCCAGATGTTGGCAGCAGAGGGCCCCAAAGAGCAGCCAGTAACACTGGAGTACAGAGGCATTGTTGAACAACAGCTGACAGAGGTAAATTATTGCTGCTGCTTCTCTTTGTCTGCCTTCTGTGATGCTGTCCTGCTTTGGGAAAACAAAATGTTTCACTTAATGAGTCGATTTTCTGCCCTTAAGCTCACTGTAAAGTGTTTGCGTCACCAAACACAGGTTGATGTTGGTCCTTAATATTGTATTGTTGTACAAAAAAAGTATTAATACTTAAAAAAGAATCTGGTCGTCAGATCCAAACTGTGTGCCAGGTTTTAGCAGAAAGTGCTGTTTTTCTTCATTGACCTGTCTTGCTGGCAGTACTTTCTCATTACCCACAAGCAGCGCTTTCATTGATTCTCAATGCATAGGTTGTAGTAACGGTGACATCAGCTTACGTCTGGGAAATCCTTTGTGCTGTAATGGGGCAGGCAGACACTAATATCAGACATTACCTCATCTGTCCGCCTCATCTTCTGCTAACACTTTTCTTTCTCTAAACCGTTCTCACTGAAATAAGAATGAGAATATATTGTCTTTAGGGTTCAGTGTTGACAGCCAGAGCTTCTTATGTTTGTAGTTATTTAATATTAAAATTTTTAATTTCCTCACCTGATTTAGTGTCACCTCATTATGATCAGTCACTGCTAAGGAATTCTAGTCGAATTTTTCATGGGAGTAGTGCGGTGACTCCCAAAGTTGATCTAAATCACCCTTTGTTCAAAATATCCACAAAGCCACTAATTGGCCAGTAGGGGGCGATACCGTGCAGGAGTACCTGCCAGCCCTCCCACTTGCACCAGGGACAATAGATGTGAAACGGCCGTGAAATGGGCCGTGCTCAGGAATCTTCGCTGGAGAAAAACATGTTTTGATTATGAAGCGGCTTGTCACGATGGCTTGATGTGTGCACGGGATCTTGCTTTCACTTGGCAGCAATCTGAATTTTCTTGTGAACCATTATATTTTGAGCGGTTATCCATGCAGCAGAATACTTTAAACAGGTTGTGCTGCCTTTGAGGGTAGAAAAACAAGGCATGAGCAGCAGGGTGTATGTGTTAAGTACCTATGAAGACTTCTAGGTGTGTATAATAGTTTAAGTGCTTTGTCAGTTTTCTTTCCGTGACTTAAATGTTTCCCATGTGTGATTCTCTTTTCTCTCTTTTTCCACATTTGTGATCCACTAAAAGAAATCCATAAAAAAAAAACCTCACCTCATTAAATTAAACCTGTGCCACCGCTGTAATAACATTGCAGCACTGTGTGTGACGAAGACTAAGGGATGCCTAAGGACAGCGTATAATGAAATGAAAATACTTACCTCATGCTGCCTTTGGTTAATATGTGGGTTACTACTTAAATCCATCTTGCTTGTGACTGTTTAGTGCCTCGCTAGATAAGATAGAGATTAATCAGACTGCGGCTACACAAAAGTTGTATTAATTTCTGGTAGTTCATAGCCAGCGTGTCTTGTTAGCTATTGATGCTTTGTAACAAGATTATAAAGGTTTTTGATGAGATCAGAAATGAACATCAGAGCTCTCTGTTATTACTCGTCTGCAGGCAAAACTCTACATCAGGATGTTATACTTTTAAAAACAAAATTTAAACTAACACTTCCACTTTTAAGTGTAATCTAACAGCTTTTTTTTTTTTTTTTAGCTCCAATACTCATGCAGGTATAAAGTTAAACCTTTTACTGGCCTGTAGGGTATTTTTGTAGCATTCTTCTGGCAGATTTTGAAGTTTTTGATTTAGAAAAGTGATATTTTTAGACTGTTAACTGCATTTTGGTTGGTGTTTTATGTTTTTTATTAATAAACAAAATCTATATCAGAATTAGCTGATTAATCTGGGAAATAAGTGACAGATTAGAGATTGGTGTTGCTCAGATATTTTTTTGTACTGATGCTGTTATTGACTCTCCTTATAGATCCTGATCTTTATTCGTTCCCGATCACTTTAAAAAAAATTTTTTTTGGCCTTTTCATGGCTTTATTTGACAGTTTGTAGTGAAGAGAGGCAGGAAACCGGGAGGAGAGATGGGGAAGACTGGTTGGGACTCGAACCAGTGCGGTCCGCACCGCCACGCGGTATAAACATGGTCGCCTGCTCACGCCCTGAGCCACCCTGGCGCCCAGCTTTGCACGTTTGCAAAAGCGCCGTGCTTCCACGAGCTCGACTTGCTGTTTTGGAAACTGTTAGAAAAACACAAAAACGTGCCAGCCCGGATAAAATCAAGTGATAAGTTTTGCGTCATGGAATAAACAATTTGGCGCTGTTCTCATCTGTAACTGCTTCTCCATTACTGTGAGATAAAAGTTACATTCAGCCATTTTGCTAACTGGAGGGAGGAAGGTAGTGGATGGTTTGCATTTCTCTTTGCAAGATTTTGTTTAAAAAACAACAACAAGCGTGCGGGAGTTTTGGTGAACACGGGTGCTCCTCATGCCTCCAGTGTGTTGGTCTTTGTTCTCAGCTATCTGATGATGCTCTTGGCTGCTGATGCCATCGTTAATGTATTCTGTGTCTGCCTCCCTGTCCCTCCGTCTGTCTGTCTGACTTGTAGACACTTGTTTGGGTTTTTAATCTTCTACCCTCAATGACCTGTCTCCCCCACCCCTCCCACTCTCTCTCTTTCTGCCCCCCTCATACCCATCCACCCCTGACCACTTCCTCTCTGGGTTCCCTCATTCTTCCACACTGTCTCCCTGTACCAATTATCTTTACTCCTCCTCCTCACTGCTTCCTGCTGCTCCCTTCATTTCCCACCTGTCCATGTTCCCCTTGGTTTCTTCTTCTGCTCTGAATCCCTCCATCCTCACTCTTTACTCATTTACCTGCCTTTTTGTGTTTGCCCAAAGCACGGCACAATTTGTAAACCGCCCCTTTCTCCCCCCCCCATCTTTTCCAGATGAAAGTCCTGGTTATGACCATGGCACAAAGGCTGGAGGAGATTGAGCTCGGCCTTCAGGAGGGATGTGATGACGCCTGACAGCGATGTTTAACATCCACACCACTCAGCTGTACCTTCACATTAATGCTTTTATCTCTGACACGTTCCTCGAGTTGCACATGCTGTCCTAGCCGCACCTCGTACTCAAACACCTAAACACACACAGGACAAAGCTCTCCACTCTGCTTTGTCCTGATTACCAGTGGTGCAACAAAGCCCGCCTGTGCTTGTAATCAATCATGTTGCCAGCTCGGCTCTCGCGGCTCGTGGCACCGTCTTCCCCGTAGGTCTTAGTGCAGTACGAATGCGCGCTATGAGCAGAATGTTTATTTGTTTGGGATTTCATCACACAGGCTGCACACTCAGCACAATGCTGTATTGATCTGGCCACTCCACTCAAGGCCACACTCGCTTTTTCTTTGTTCTCTTCCGCAAGTGCCGAGCGTTGAAGCCAGACTCGGATAAATGCTTTTAATCGCCTTGTCGTGGCAAGAATTGAGGAAATTGTATTGAAAGATGTTTTTTTTTTTTTCTTTCAGTACAATTGACTACATGACAGATAGGGATAAGCCTTCAGTCAGGACTTAACTCAAATATTTTGCTTCATTTTTTTTTCTTTTCAAAATTGATGTAAATTAGCATCTGTTTTTCTGTGCATTGACTCATGGTTGGTTTGTTTATTTTGTTCTCAGTGTTCAGTTTTTCTCGTCTTTAGGATTTCTGTGTAATAAAGCATTGAAGTTTAAAGCATATTTCAGCATTGTCAGTTGTATACTGCAGTTTAAACCAAGCGGGACAACTTTAAACTGTTGGGATAATCTTTTTAAATGTTTCCTTTGCACTTAAATTGCTGGGGATCAGTGGCTTATCCTGCTTTGTGTTTAATTAGACGTATTTCTTGGATTTAAGAGTGAAAACAGCCAGTTTATGGTCTTCAGGACTGGGAGGTCGAGGGGCGGGGGGTCAGTGGGTTGATTAAATATTAGAGCATTAAAAAGTGTTTGTTTACTAGCTGACCTCTAATGTGCCTAGCAACACTTTCTACCAAAAGCAGCGCCACGCTGTACCGCTTGCCCTCCCTCACCCACGAGGTTTCATCAGCCTCACACAACAACAACAGTGAGAAATGGCCAACCAGCACGCTGTATCCAAGGGCAGGTTGCGATGGCAACTGAGAGCACGTGCTATGCTGACTGCCTGTTGCCATCTCGTCATCGTGTTCACTGCCAGAGGAACAGCCAGCCAGCTCGCTGGCCAGCATGCCTGTCAACAGACGTTAGCCCCCCGCTCGTGCTCAGCCACACACAAGGGAGGAGTCGTGAATGAGACCCCCCCCCCCCCCCACTCACAACCCTAATCTCGGTGTGATGTTTTTCTCTCTCTAACTCCACCCTCGGCTCTCTTTCTCCCTCCCCCTCCCTCTGATTCTCCCCACCCTCAACTGTTGGGGGGGGGGAAAAAGTCAAAACAACAACAAACAAACCGCATGGTTTTTGTTGTTTCTGGTAGTGGTGGTCGCAGCGGAGGTGTTGTCTTCATCCAGCTCTCGCTTAAGGACGAAGCGCCTGTTTGCATCCTGGTGTGGATGATGCAAGCCAGCCGACCAGTCCAGATGTGCGCTGTTGCATCCCGTTACAGCGGGTAGCAGGCTCATTTTGGAATATATATCCCAGTTTTTGTTTTTTTTTCCATTCAAAGAAATAAAGCTCAAAGGCTGTTACCTCTGTTTAAAGTCAGCATCTCAGTGAATGGCTCACTGGATTGCCTCTGTACTCATTTGGCTGTTTTATATATAGACATGGTGTTGCTGGATGTGTTGCACCGCTGAACGCAATTATTGCACCGATTTCACCCCGTTCACCTCTCATGTCTGAACCAATCATTACCATCCAAACCCAGACCAACATAGAAACACACGTCTGTCAGTACCTCTCATTCTACAAGCACTCGGGGACAAAGGATGAATAATGCAGAGGTAGCGTCTGAGTGAAAGTCGCCTCCCCTCTTTCCCTTGTTTTCACCTTCCCTAAGCAATAAGGAAGCAATGTTGCCATGGAGGCAATGAAGCCTCGGCAGGGTAGCAGCCAATTGCAGTCTTTCCTGTGTGAAACGGTGAGCCAATGGCTGCTCAGGCTGATGCTGTTATTGCCACAGACTCTGCAAGCCCATTGGCTGTGCTCTGCTCTTTGATTGAATTTCTGATCTTGTTTTTGGAGAGGAAAAAATATCTCAAGGAGTGCCACCTGTGTGCCAACTTTGAAAATATGTTTGTGTTTTTTTTTCGTGGATAGAAAAGGATTATCTTGAGAAGGCGAATGTTTCTGTTTTATTGGTTTTGAGAGCCTTAACTGTGACGCTCCTTTTAATTTGGTGCTGTAATGGCACGAGGAATGAGTGAAAGTGGCAGAGAGAGGCATGTGTCTAAGGTTTTGTTAAAGAAAACAAAATATTATTTCAGTGCTAAAATGTTCTTTTTGCTCAGCGACTTCATTTAATCCCCATTTTCTGCTTTCCTATCATGGTATTTGGTTTTCCTCCCAACAAAGGGGCCACACCCCACCAGTTGCTCAGAGCTGGTTTTTTGACCAGTTTCTGGTTTAACCCTTCATCGTCCACAGAACTGTGCATGCTGACTGTGGCTCCTAACAGCGAGTGCCTTAAAAATATTATTTGTTAATATGTGTTTATTTATTCACACAGCTCTTATGTTAATATTATGAAAGCATTAATTTTTTTTTACAAATATTCTTTATTTCTGAATGGAGAAAAATAGGAATAAATTATCTGCTTAACAAATTTCTGAAAGCCCCCCTGGCTTGGCTGATTGCCACTGCTTTTCTAACATGGTTGATTGACCAGCAACATGCTTGAACAAAAATTTCCTTTTTACATCTTAAGTCACCAAAACAGTCTGTTGTCATCTTTGCCTTTGTTTTCTAGACTGGATGGCAGGTCAGTTAATAAACCCCTTCATCTGGGAGGTTCCCAAATCAATCACGTGTAGGAATCGAAATCTTTGTTAGGAATCAATTAAATCGCTGTTAAACTTAAGCCAGTTTTGGTGAGCTAATACATCATCTCTGGAAAACCGCAGCCTTCTCGTTTCATTAATGACCTTCCTCCGTGTCTGAGATGGAACAATATAACCGGCCAGTCGGTGACTCGTCTGACGGAATAACCCCAATCCCCTCTGAGTGCTCACACAAAGCCTCCTACTTCATTAGAAACATCTGCTTGTTTATTTCCCCCTGCGTCTTTGTGTATGACCGTGGCTACCAGGTAGTCTGGCTGCCTCTCACTCTCTCCTCCTCCTCCTCCTCCTGTGCTGGTGTGAGAGCTGCTGAGGAAGGCTGTGCTGGACCTGGATGCTCAGGTTGTGTGCGTGTGAACGTCCCCGGTGTCTTCCGCTGTGTAGCAGGTTAATCGTCTGTTTTTCTCAGACACAAAGGCTCGTGACACCCCGGTGAGAGAGTGTGTGTGTGTCTATCCGTATATGTGACGAGGGGGCTGAAAAAAGGATTAGTGTCATCAAGACCTAAGCCTCAACAGACTGACAAAACTAAATTCCTGCTGGACAGTAAGTGGTCAATTTGGCCACACATTAAAAGAAAATGCTACAAATCAGTCTAATCAAAGATGCCTTTTTTTGTCCAAAGAGAAATACTAAACATTCATTAATGTAGCGTTGTGAATGCCACCCAATGTTTTTGAGAGGTTTTCATAAATTAAAGGAATATATCTGATGTGCAACCAGACAACAAGAAGATGAGCATTAGAAGCCATACACTGTCTTTATATTTGTAAATATAGTGGTAATATAGTGGTATGCAACAAGCTGCCATGTTAAGATGTTTCTAAAAAGATAATGACAGGAAAAAATATCCACTTGTGCTCCATCCACGAGGGGATTGTCGTGTTGGCGGGGAGTTTATCACGGGCTTATTATTGCTACTTGATCTGTTTACACTCAGATTGACTTTAAAATAATCTGTCAGGGGAAAAGGATTTATTCTTTTTTTTACATGAATACTTCCTGAGACTGCATAGATTAATGATTTGGCTCTGAGGTCAGATTCTCCCAAAAAGCAGGATCTCCATATACTTTCATCAAAACGCTCTCGGCTATTGATGAAAATGTGAGAGGCTACTTTGCCTCACAGTCTGGTCCTCCAATATTTGGATGACACTTTTTTTTTTTTTTTTAATAATTTTGCCTCTGTTTACCACAACAATGGACTTATTGCAATAACACTTGAGGAATTATAGTCATGTTTAGTCTCCCCATTTTCACAGACTGTAATTTGACAAACTAGACTGGAACTGATGGACACCAAAAGCGGAGTTCCTTACCATGCTTTGTCTTCAGGGGCTGCTTGTTTAGGGGCCTCTCTGCCCTCAGTTTTTGTATTCAAGGGAAATAAAAGTTTGATCACGTTGCAGTCACGCCTCTGTCTCCGTTTAAAAAAGTTGGTACTCTGTGTAAGATATGAATAAAAACAATGTGATAATTTTCTGATCATTTAAATATTCCTAAAGTAAATATATATCATTTTACAGTGGAGCTAACATAATAATTAAATAATGCGGGATGGCAGCATATGTTGCTAAATATGCACCTCAGCACCATCACTGATGGTGGATTTTGACCTGTGATCTGATCTGCCTTCTCTTTAGCCCGGAGGACACAACATCCATGATTTCAAAAATAATTTTTAACAGTGAACTATGAACTCCAACCGCAGTGGTTCCCAGTACACAGCCATGCCTGTCTGTTTGGTTTTTTCCCCCCAATTTTAATATTTCATTCATCAAGATTAGATGTGTGGTTTAAGTGTTGCTTTATTTGAGCATGTTTACCGATGCACTCTTTCAAAGAGCGGTGAACTCCTGTCGTCTTTACTTCTGAAAGACTCAGCCTCAGGGAAGATCTTTTTTTTAATGTACTTTTACTAATAATTATTTTACTGATCTTCTGCCAAGTGATGCAATTAGATGGGAGAGAGCAACTATAAAAATACTTGCTAAGTAGTTAAAAAATTACTGAGGGGAAAACGGGTAAATCTACAGTACTGAGCAAAAATCTTCAGCCACCACTTCTTTCTTTCTTGCTTTCTTTCTTTCTTACTTGCTTACTTAAACTTTTCCTATTTTTATTATGTTGAATATATGAAAAAATGCCATGAAGTAGTATAAACTAGTATTTAACACCAAAAGGGTGATTCCCAAAGTGCTATTAGGCAAACCAGGCTCAGGGAGGGGCAGTCATCTCTGGGAGAGAGCCAGAGGGTTAATAACTAATGATTAAATGCAGAGTGGAGTATAAACAGCGTAATGTTTATACTCTGTTTATACACCACTCTGTATGTGTATGTGTTTTTCTTCATGGCAAGGAACCAAATATGGAAACTTCACTGATTTTGATTTTCAACATGAAAATTAAACATTTTGAAAAATGTCACAAAAGTAATCAAGTCTTGTTATGTCCTCTAATAACAGTCTAAGGTTGAAAATCAGAATTTTAAAGTATTTCAGTGAGTGCCCCATAAAGGGTTAAGCATGGTAAACGGGGGCAAAGGGGCAAATTTTTCAGCATGACAATGATCCCAAACACACTGCCAGTGCAGTAAAAGCACACCTGGAATGAAAAACAAACAATGGAACACCATCAGTCATGGATTGGCCTCCCCAGACCCCGAACCTCATCTTTATTGAAGCAGTGTGGCATCAGCTCGACAGAGAACAGAGCAAAAGGCAGAAACATCCAAAGAAGAGCTTTGAAGGTCTTTCAAGAAGCCTGGAGAACTGTTCCTGCAGACTACTTAAAGAAATGACAAGAAAGCTGCCTCAGAGAGTTCAGTGTTGAAGAATAAAGGTCGCCATGCAGAGTATTGACTTTCAAGCTTGTTAAACTTTTGTAACTATTTTTGTCTCATATACTGTATTTCCCTGTGTTTACACATGTTCCAGTAAATCGCTGCACCTGTTTCCTAGAAAAATATCAAGAAATTTGGGGTGACCCAAGACTTTTGCACAGGTAGCTGACAGGTTATGGCAGTCCATGTAATTAAGCACCAGGGAGGTGAGCGTTGAAGGCACTAGTAGTAGGTGGAGACTATTGACTGAGTGAAAATATTTTCCTCGTGCGTGTGTGGTTATTCCTTTGTTCAGGTTCCACAGAAAGATAAACGACCTTGATAAACAAGTTCCAGATTTCTTTGTTTTTTTATCTGTTATTGTTTTTAATCCCATTTGACTTTCACGTGTTCAGATAATAAGCAGTGCCACTGATATATCTAAAGATATTTTGTTTTTTTGACTTTCCAGTTTTCCAGCCTTTCGTTCGACCAGTATTCCAGTGGTAGATCTGCTTGGAGATCTTACATCAACCGATCTATGATCTCTAAGCAGACAAATGGATGGAGAGGCTGGAGATGATCTGGTCTAAGTGAATTAGCAAACATATAACTGTTTATGCTTATGGGTCTATAGTTAGATGTAAGGGATGGGTGTTATGTTCACGTAGTACTGTAAAAAGGGCTGTGTTCATATCTGTGGGCTAATTCCTGATCATCTGATTTCATTGAATATTCTGCCTCCTTAGTCATCAGAATATTCAATGAAATCATATGATATAAATTGACAAAAGTGTTTAAAGAGTTTCACTGGATAGCAGCATTTCTTAATTCTTCTAAAATTACAGTCCAAATTGTCGGCCTGTTCTTTGGATACTTTTATAAGCTCAGCATTGTCAAGGAAGGGCTGAATGTTGGAAGTATTTGATACTTTTTCCTGAACCATAGTGTCTTTCATGGTAATCATAAAAAATCCTGTTTATATCCTTTGGGTTGTATATTAAACCCAAAGAATTTATGTGCGTCTTTTCAGAGGTTTTCTATCAAAGCCTAATGTTAATGTTACCAGTGATGTTACCGGTGGTAACACTACATTCATTAAGGCATCACTTGATTGTAGACTTAATCATGTTACCCCTAACTCTGTGAAAGTCACATTTGGCCTCTGACCTCTCCTTCAAAGTCAATAGACTGATCTGAAAGTGAAAGTGATAATAATGCTAAAGTGCATTTAAAAAGAACAAAGAAAACAAAATGCATTATTCCCTTAAAAGTAAATACTGCCCAGAGTGTGAGCTGCCTTGGTGGAGGTTTGCCCTCTTGAAGTGCTTCTTGTTTTTTTGTTTAGTTTTTTCATCCTAGTGCTATTTCCTTCACTTTCAGCAACTTGTTTGTTTGCATATTGGGCGTTCCAGTGAACAGCTACCAAAACAAGCTGCTTGAACCTGCTCCAAATCATTTATGCTACAGTTTGTCACGAATTAACTAGGAAACGGGCCACACCTGGCCATGGAGCCCCAGGAAACACAGGTACTATGTTAAACAAATAGCTCCAGTTCAGAAGCAGTTAATGCAATATGTTTTAATCCCCTCAAACTAAAGCTACAGGTCTACACTTTAGCTACTTCTTAATTGGTTCATTTGAATTCCTTTAAGGTTGGATTTGAAAATTGTATTACCCTCCAACAACAATTATTGTGCATTTAGTTGCAACCACACTTTATTTTGAAATACATGTGATTCATTGATTTTGTTGAAATAGCAGAAGCTGTTACGACATGTCTTTCCCCACCACAATCCCTCACCTCACTTTCTGAAAACAATATCTGTTCAATCAAAAGAGGTGTCTTTTTGGGTCCTTGTCTTCATCTTTGTCTTTACATTACACAGTAGCACCGAACACTATTTACTAGTATTACCTGTCCAGTATTCTTCATGCAAAGGATTCATGGTGAGAGCCTGTTTGTGTCATCAGATCAACCAGGGATTTTGACTAACCGCCGGCCTGTCTTTGATAAACAAATGGCTCTGGCTTTAACCTATTTGAGGGCTCCTCTTGCCCCTCTGCTTTTATCAGCTTAGCCACGCTGATTTAATCGGACAACCCTGTTTGTGGTGTCCTGTGCATGTGCTTGTTTGTCTCAAAGCTCTGGTGATCCCCCTTCTGTGTCTCGACAGGGCAGCGTCACCCAGAGGGGTTTAGGGAGCCACAGCTGAGTAGATTACCGTCTATAACGTGTGTGTTCGTGAGGAGGGAGGGGTTGTAGCATGTGTGTGTGTGTGTGTGTATCGGCACCAAGGATCCTTCAGCTGTCGCAAAGGAGTGTCGTTCTTTTTTTACCCTTCATAGGTGTCCTGTGGGATATGGATGTGGTATGTGAGACAAGTGGCACATTGAGTAACGTATATCTTTCCACAGCTGGGAACACACTCTTCATTAAGTCCTCCAGGGCCAAGTGCTTTAAGTATGAAGTATAGACTTCAGACTCTGTGTAGTGTACATACATTAACAAGAAAATTGGATTCTGTTGAGTACCATAGAATTACTTTATAATAATTTGAATTTTATATGTTTTCAGTCAGTAAGTCTCAGATTTGCTCTGTGTGTGTGTGTGTGTGTGTGTGTGTGTGTGTGTGTCACTGTAATGTGAATGCATGAATGAAGCCAGACAGTATGCGGGTGCATTTAAAGGACCAGACAGACACACAAAGGATTCAGTATAAATATTTAAAATACTTTATACAGCATAGAAATCTCTCGACACCCAAACAAAACCATCCCTTACAAAATCTTAAAAAAAGACCCCCTAAGTCTGTATCAATCTCAGTATCAACCAGAAAAAAGGTACAAAGACGTAATTTCAAATGCTGACAATACAAGTTTGACTCATGCAACTTTTCATTGGGACAGGAAGAGATTTTACAGTATTTTAACAGTGAGAAGCCTCGTGTGCCCATGGAAGCCTTTTTTTTTTTGTACAGTCAACTAATTTGTGACAGTGTCCCCTCAGATAAACATTTTAGACATTTGTTCATATAGAACGTCCTAAGCAACAGGAACACAGGAGTTGCACTGTTATTTACAAGAACAATTTTCACATTTCTCAGAGCTCTTGGCAAATACTCATCATTGCAGTGAACACTTAAGACTATTGCACAAACTACAGCATTAAGACAAAAAGGAAGTGAATTATTTCCACGGATGATCCTAGTTGCAGTTCCTTCCACTTTCATACACTCAACCTGTGGTGAGGTTGATCCGTTTCATAAGGCTTTTGATGCTCCATTCTTTTTATTTTATTTTATTTTATTACAAACTGACTAGGAACAGGAATATCCTGCTGTGAGAAAGTCAAGACTTTTATAGATTCCCTGTGGGTCTTAGAGGTGATGCAACGCTCGCGTATAAAAAAGTTATCAGTGCTGAGTGAAGGTTTATGAGGACGCTTGTAAAAAAGTAAGAATACGCTTCTATTCTTGGAACCTACGGCTATTTTAGTGTTTTGATTCTAATGGCAACACTTGCGCACTGCTACACTGTGACACGATTCACACGAGCATGTCACAACTGACTGCTCTTCTACATTAATGTATGAATAATGCAGTGAGGTAAAAGATGGTAAACACCGTTCTTACTATACGTTTTGGTTTTCAAGAATAGTGCAGTGAGCTTCTTCGTCCAGTCAGCATAGGATACAGTGCCAGCTGACTGGAGGTCAGTGGCTATTATACAGAGTTTTCACAGAGACAAAACATTTATACATGTAATCAGGGTTAGGGTAAAAGTTGGGGTCTGTTAGCTGGTGTGAATCAGTTTGCGGCTCAATTAGTAACCAGTTACACCAATGTTACATAAGAGAGTATCTCTAACTTGGTCTATAATACAGCGTGTGTGTGTGTGTGTGTGTGTGTGTGTGTGTGTGTACACATTTGTTATTGGCAAGGCTCTTATTACATGATGTCCCATGTCCACTCTGTATTTAGGACACAGAGAGATTTAGTCATTGCTCATGGATCCGTTCAAATCTTATCTCCTCAGTGTCACTTCTCACATTACATAATAGGTCTGGTAACAAGAGGTAATAGATTTTGTTTTCTCACCACCTTTTTTTTTCTCTTAAGTCTGTCGTGAAAGTGGCTCAAGTCGCAATAAAGGGACAGTTCAAAAGGCCGCTCTGGAAGACCTCTCCAACTTAAAATGTTGGAAGAGGTCTCGAGTTCAGTCTATCCTTTTTTTTTTTCTTCCTTATTTTATCTTGTAACTCAGCAGAGGGTCTTTAGCGCACCTGAAGCGCAGAGGAGAGTCTGCATGGGGTAGGGAGGTGGTGACACGACTTCCTCAAGGACTTGTTCTGGCCGAAACGTAAATGGCTGCAGCTGGACCTTCTTCTTTAGGATCTGTCCGATTCCCATAGAGGGGAATTTGCTGCGGTGCGTTGGGCTCTCGGGATCACTGCTACCGCTGTTGGAAGGAGGACTAAAAGCTGAGGTAGGATTGAGGGGACTGAAGGCAGACTTTGGAGGGCTAAAAGCTGAGCTCCCTGGGGGACTTCCTATAGTGCTGGGGGGGCTACCGCTAGTGTCAGAAGAGCCACACCAATCTGTCAAGGTGCTCTTTTTGGGCTGCGGGTTGACAATGAGGACAGGCGGACTGGGGATTGTGGCTTTTTTCAAGTAAGAGGAGTCGGGCTGGAAGGCGGAAACATGGCGGGGAGGGGACAGCGTCCCGTTAGTCAGCTTGTACCAGGGCGAAGAAGGGGCGTCCTCGATTTGTTCGGCTTTGGCGAGCGAGCCGAAGGAATGCATGCCAATTGGTGACGGTGCAGGAGGAGCGGGAATGTTGTGTTCTGGGCTCGTGTTGACTTGCGGAAGGGTGGCCAAGCGTCTCCGTTGCTGTGGGGTGTTGGGGAAGAGAGGATGGATCTCTAGATATTCCATGGAAGACGAAGCAACTGTGCCAGGTGGTGCCAGAGGGGAATTACGATGGCCACCAGTTATGGCACGGAGTAAACCTGAGGATGAAATAATAAACATTTTAGCATTTCTGAAACACATTTTACTGGAATCTTTTACTACACATTTACAAATTTACAAATTTAGTCTTTCCCGCAGACACAAGTTCTATATGCCATATCATTATCAAGACCCTCATGGACAATAATCTGACAGCAGATGTAAAAACAAGTACATTGTGAAGACCAGTCCATACTGACAAGGACAGCATATGGACTTTCTCAATACCACTTACAGGTAAATGAGAAGAGGCAAAGGAGCTTACAGTAGGTATCTGCTAGTCTGTTTCTTGTAAGCTAGATTCAGTTCAGTTCAGTCCAAATTATGAACTTCTGCACTGTGCTATCCAAGTCATTTATGATTAAAATTTCATTAAAAAAAATTAAAATTAAAATTTCAGTGTTTGTGTGTTTGCCCCACAACTGACTGGCAAGTTGTCCCGGATGTTTCCTCTCAGATGGGTGGTTCGATGTGTGGATGGTTGGACAGACAGACAAATATGGGATGGATGGGTGACTTTCTATCTATGTGTGGGAAACAGGTACAAGAACATGCATGCTCAGTCAACCTACCATGTATGAATAAGAGTAAATAAAATAGATACAATAAATAAAGTAAAAAAAAAATTAATTTAAAAAAAAACATAAATATACTGTTATTTTCAATATTATTGCACTGAGTTATTCGAAGTCCTCACTTGTTCTGTGCTTCTTCTCCTTGCTGGGCTCCTTGCTGACAGCCAGATAGACGGGCGTCTGTTTTGGGGGGATGGTGATCTTATCGAAATGCTTCCTCCACTGCGTTCGGAAGTATTCTTGTTTCCCCATTTTTGCTTTTTTCTCTTGGGACTGCATCTCCTAAGCAGGCACATAAGCAACATTTAAAAGCAGGCTCTACACTGTTGTGCAACTACATTTCTAAGCTCAAAAAACTGACACGAACACATGAAACACTGTTCCTAGGAAGACACTCCTCCCGGTCTTTTTTGAAATACTCCTTTGAGTATGAATGTACCCTTTGGAAAAAAAGGTTCGCAAGATGCCAGTAAAGTTTCCTTAACTCACTGACATCAAACAGGTAATAACTAGGATATACTTACTCTGTATTCTTTGGAGAGTCTCTTCATTTTACTGTTTAGGAGGTAGTAGACAGCCAAAGTGTGGCAGGCGCGATTGGTGAGGAAAGCGCTCAGGACTTCACTGTGGTCGTAGCCCATCTTCTCCGTCATATGTAGCAACACAATGTGGTTGATTTCTTCAATGTGGATCCTTATGGCAATAAAGAGGTTTTGTGTTAATATTTAATGATGCTTAAAATTCATTGCGAAAAATAAAGATTCAGAATAAGAGCTACAGCAAATACAAGCGCAGCGCATTTCAAACATGTCTACCTGTTCCAGAAAGGCGCCCCTGTGTTCCTGTTGGCCAGCTGAAGCCAGGAGTCTGCCATCACCTGGTGGATGTTCGGACGCTTGCTGGGGTCCGGCTCTAGAAGCTTCTTCAGAAGACAGGTGGCGGCTGAGAAACGAGAAAAAAACAAACATGTATTGTTATTCTTTCATCTGCACACCCGTCACCACGTTAAGCTGCAACGGCTTTCTCAGCGCTGAAACATGCTACTGCAAGTTTTATTATCCCTTTGTGCCGTCATTGTGTTTATATCTAGACCACAAACTTGGCCCTCTTCCTCCGCATCTTAAAGATTAATCTGATTTATCACCAATGCTGCGAAACAAAATTGCTTATTTACCCTACATAAGCAGTTTCTATTAAGAAAAAATAGATAAAACTATTATTAAACAAAGGTTATTAGCTTGACTAATAGGTACATAGAAAAGTGAGTCAAGCCATCTCCCCATAGTTTGCATATTAGCGAGTGATACTGTTGTGACATGCCAAGGAGGAGTGACTGCAGTATGAGTGCAAATACCTGTGAAGTGAATTTGACACCTGCTATTCTCGTCTTACCCGTACAAATCCTTCTTCCAGCACACACACACACACATGCTTCTGAGGAACTACCTTTGAATGTAGCTAGAAATATATAATTCACTGGAAGAGCCACCTAATTGCTGCTGAAGAAGAGGCGGTGCAGTTACTGCAACCTTTTGTTGTGTGCCTTCAAATGTTTTCCCCTTTTATGCACCGCTTACCAGTGAAATCACCAAGAATTTCTGGGCTTTGTTTGCATGCGTGAGTCTGCATGATTGCACTCATCAACTATTTGTTTTTTTAGTTTTTTGTTTTTATTTGTATTTAAGCAGGATATATGAAAGCAGAATTTATTTTTTAAGGGTTTAAAATGAGAAGCAATCAAGAATCTTAAATTTTTTTCTCATTTGAAGCTACTTACTCGTTTTAAGTAAGTAGCTTTTAAAATTATTTACAAAACTCTGAAGCCAGTTAATCAGATTTCATTCACAACAGAAAAACACACAGCAGGTTTGTGCCTTTGCCTTTTCTTTACTTACCAGTAGATAGTGAGGGAGGCAGAGGGTTCATCTCCTTGTCTACCATCTTCTGGTGCAGGGCTCGAAGGCTGAAGGGCTCCACGGTGAAGGGGAGCGTCCCCGTTAGCATCGCATACATGTTAACACCACTGGAAGACCAAAACACACACCTCAGCTCTGGGTGCACTCATGAAAAAGCCTAATATGTTTATTTTTATTTATATTAAATTTAAAAAAAAAAATGTCTAAAAAGGAAATTAGACTCACATGGACCAGACATCCACTTTTGGTCCATACTTCTTCCTAGAAAGGAGCTCTGGGGCGGCATAAGCTGGACTTCCACACTGGGTGCTGAAGGGGTCGGAGTATCCCAAGATGCCAGCACAGTTACTCAGGCCAAAATCTGAGGGGCAGCAGTGGTGGAGTGAGCGGGTTTATTATTTCATTAAAGAAACGGAGGCATGTTAGCACTATGGTGGGAGCTTTAGGAACGTCATACTTTGCTGTCCGGATCCTTTTATTTCTGGATCAACGTATAGGATTTCCACGTGAAAAAAATAAATAAATTATACATTTCAGAGCCTCTTGGCTTACCTATAAGTTTTATGTTGTCTTGCTCATCCAGTAGGAGGTTTTCTATCTTCAGGTCCCTGTGAGACAAAGGAGCGGTCAGCGCCTTCACAGTCCATACTTAGATTATTCAAAGCCTTCACCATCATACAATCTGCCCCCCCACCTCATGAACCGTGACATAACCCCTCCTAATGTGGCTCACGCTGGTTGATTTTCATAGTCTATTGTGTATCTCCAGATCCCTCCACAGTAGCAGAAATCCTGTTATCTACAGAGGCCATCTCACCATGATAGAAATTCAGTTCCCAGGCTCTAAGTAACAGATTATTCCCCACAAGTCTTTTTTTTTTTACTTAAAAGCAGAGTGTATGTTTTTCCCTAAATCTCAAACATTTTATCAAAATATGCAAGAAAACCCTAGAATTTACAATATTGCTATTAAATTACTGTAAATGTTTGTTCTTTTGCAACTAAATGGAAATCATTAAATTATCACACTGCAATTATTGTGCAGACAAATCCGTTTTAGTAAATAGTAAATGTGCACAAGAAAGACTTGATCATGTCTGACCCAGAAGTCTTTAAGTTACCTTTGACCCACATGCAAATACAAACTCAATATATACTGAGTTACTTATACAGAATTTCTTTTACCTGTGCACCACACCGGCCCTGTGCAGGTGCTCCACAGCCAGCACCAACTGCCGGATGTATTTCTGCGTCTCCCGCTCATCCATGCGTTTCTTGTCGTAGATGCGGTTCATGAGGTTCCCACCGGGACAGAGCTCCATCACCAGGTAGTAGCTGTTCTCTGTCTCCAAGATGTCCAGCAGCTGAGTGATGTTGGGGTGGCGGATCATCTGTTGGATTTGACCCTCTCTCCGCAGGTTCTTGGTAACGTACGAGTCCTTCTTGGCCTTCCGCTTGTCGATCACCTTCACCGCCACCTGAAAAAATACAAGATAGAGGAGGAGGGTGAGGTGTTGTTACTTTTTTTGACAAAGCACTGAGTTAACAGCTACAGTTGGCTCCATAAACCGTGCGGCTGTGAATAATACCCATGGAGAAGGGAGCACAGTGCTGCAAGGAAGGGTTTCAGAGAGTCTTAGCGTAACAGGTGATGAGCTACTCGGAGTATATAACTCAACAGTGACCTCTCCCTCACAGCTGTTCCCAGTGTGGGTTAACCCAGGCGTCACAGGGCAGGAGGGGGAAGTGTGTATGTGTGTGTGTGTGAGAGAGAGAAAGAGCTGGAAGGGGTTAATGAACCATCATAAACTGGGGAAAAAAGCAAATGTTACCCTATATGCTGAGAAGGCACCAAAGCCAAATGGACAGTTAAAATTCCCCCATTTGTCTGAGTTTAGCTGCAGACGAAACACACGAGAAGCTGTGACGAATGCAAATGGGAAACCTGCAGAGAGCCCCAGAACATGTCCTTTAATTCAATGACTTTCCTCCAGTTTATTGATAATTACATTCAATAACATAGCCATCTACTCCATTTCATCCATGTCTCCTTGTATCCCGTCTAGACTGAGTTCAAGAGCATGGCTACCATGCACAACAAATCATCTCAAGGAGAGCCCACAGACATGGAAAGGCATGACAAGTGAACCTAATCACCATATCCATTAATGAAATGGTGAGGGCCAAAGTGGTAGTGTGTGTGCCTTCTCTTTCTTTTGCCCTTCAGCTTGTCTTTCATTTTTACTTTCATCCTTTCAGGGCTGGTAATTGATTCACCTCTGAAAACCTTTTTACAACTGCTAATTAAACCTGGCTGTATGTGCGTGCGTGCGTGTGTGCGCGTGCAGTGCAGTGTGCCGTCACGATAATAGATGGCCTATGTTTGCACAATGTAGCATGGATAAGGGGTGTGGAGTATGTATGGGGGTGGGGTGGGGCACTGTATTTACAGTGGGTTACGCTATATGAGGAGGGGTGGGATATAGAGGGGGAGGGGTGTGCCCTGCCTGGGGGCTTTTGAGGGATTCAGTTGTTTATCATCAGGCACCCCTCAGACAGGAAAAATGGGGGGGGGGGGGGTATGGAGGGGAAAGTGGGTTGCAGACATAAAAAAACAACACACACATGACCTCCTCAGCCGCCTGTCCATGACAGCCCCATCTCTCACCTCTACTCAGCCCCATAGCCCTGTTGCTTTTAAACACACACTCCAATCTCGCATTCCTGCATTCACACCGACTTTCTAGTGATGCTAACAAAAAGGGATCTGGGAATCCTCCTGTATTTCCTTTTCACCCCAGTGTGCCTGAATAAACTCACTGCCCTCCTGTTTCCCTCCAAGCGCCTGTTGGACGCCTGTATTCAACTGAGTGAGGGAGAGTGGATGTGCGATTGCCAGTGTTTGCATCATCCTCAACAAAGACAGTGAGGTGGGGGCTGAGAGGAGCGTTTTCTTTACAGCAAGGGAGGAGAGGGGTGTGATCCGAGTTATTTTTAATATGTAAATGTTGGAATTTTTAGTGACACACGTGCGCATATTATAGCCCGCCTATACATATACAGAAAGGTATGCCTTTACTTCCAGGAACGAACAGAAAAAATAAATTATATACTTGTTTTTCCAATATGCAAATTTCTTGGCTCCTTCTCAAAAAAGCCCGAAGAGACAAAGGCAACCAGTGGCCAATGGTAGCCCATATCAAATCCCTCTGCGCTGGCGGAATCATAATGAGGCTGGAGCCCATTTATCAACGACATGATTTCATATTCAAGTAGCAGCTCTGCTCCTTCATAGGCCGGACAATTTTCCTCTCCGGTCCTGTCACAGTCTAGCGCGCTCACCGCGGCGATACGGTGAGCTCACCACCAGCAGCAAACAAAGCATAGGTTCAGAAACGCGCTCAGCGTGTTATCCAAGGGGTTGGAGGATGGACAAAGACACCCAGATCCTTCTGTCTTCTCTTACGCACGATTAGTAAATATTGTCACTAGAGCAGCCCTGCTGTGCACAACCTATCCTCAGTGCTCAACAGCTGCTGGTGCCGCATGAGCTAATTAACAAAGGCTCATTGCAATCAGAGCTGATCACTTTCTCCGAGGAGAGAACCACTAATTAGGTGGTCCTGGATTAGCGCATTGCACTGTAACTGCGTTTAATTCGCGATATAAACAGCTTGTTCTTGGTTAACACGCAGCTGAAAAAAATTCGTTATAAGGCGTGCATGGCAGCTCACATGACTGCACTGGAATGAAATTTAAAACTACTTAAGACACATGCTACACATTTTTAAACGGTGAGGCGCAGTCAGAATTAAAACGCAGCAAGTTTTTAAAAAAAAGGTATTCTTTAAAAATGGCAAAGCAAAAAATTAAAAGTCAAATTAACCATTAATTTAGAGGACATGTCATGAGATCACAAAATAAATGTGCAAATATATTAAAAAAGGTGACATCTCATACAATCTGTGAGGTCTGCTTACCTTTTCTCCTGTTGACGCATGGAGACCTTCTCTAACTTTGGCGAACGAGCCTTCTCCCAGCTTCCTCCCGATCAGATAGTTTCCGACCCGTTTGGTGTGGTAGAAGTTCTTGAGGATGTCCTTTACAGGACTGCATAGGGAGGCCGCGAGGATACTATCATTGTCGGCATCATCTGGGGTTTTACCCTCACATAACCCGTGGCTGTTGTCCACTACCATGTTGCTGTCTGCAACGGGCATCACCGCTCCCTTACCAGGTGTCTCTCCGTTTAACGAGGGAGGACAATGCGCAGTCTGAATCTCACCCAGTTTTAATGCAGGTATTAAATGCTTAACGTCCGGTAAAGTATCTTAACTCCGTTGTCTGCGTAATAACAAATTAAGGGAACCGGAGCTTGCGCCACCTGTTCACCCAAAGCACCAAGTGAGCGCACTCAGCAGTTTCCGAGAGGAGCCTTAATTACTGAATAAGTTTAGATGAAAATAGCACAAAATAGAAAAAAAAAATCCCGGTCTCAAAAAGTTAGTAACCTGACTACCATAATCTATCTAAACACTAGTGAGGGTTTTTATTTTAAAGAGCAAAACCCGTGGCTCTACTGATTCTGCCTGTCTTCTCCAAACACGCGCGTCTCCTGAATGAGCGCAAGCAGCGTGTGTCTTTTTTTTTTTTTTAGTTTGAAGCGACTTTCCCGGTCCTCCGTGTGGGCGTTGCTTAGTGTGAGTGGGTGAGAAAAAAATGCATACGGTGTTGGTAGTCGAGAAAAATTTCAACCCAATCAGCGAAGGCGGGCGGAGCGCGTGAGAACAAGGGGTACAGCTCCACCCGGTACCACCACCTTTCCGTTCTGCTGCATGCGTTTGGTGGTACGCTCTGGTTGTATATGGGTATGAACAAGAATACACGTGTAGTCGGGAAAAAGAGACGGCAACAGTATAT
>JAVDPK010002423.1:0-19276 GCA_034780415.1 Cichlasoma orientale
GTGTGTGTGTGTGTGTGTGTGTGTGTGTGTGTGTGTGTGTGTGTGTGTGTGTGTGTGTGTGTGTGTGTGTGTCTAAGGAAGAGGAACAGGGAAGAGACAAAGAAGAAAAGTGAGAGGGAGAGAGATATCTGACTGGAAAGGCGCAACAGCCAAATGTGTATAATACGTTCTGCTGGGAGACTGTGGCATGTCTCCTCTGTGTGCTTCTTTTCCTGTGTCGCCTTCATCACTGTCAGCAATGACAGAAAAACTATTATTGGCCGGTGCCCATGCTACTCTTTAACCAGAGCAATAAAAAGTTTATTGTCTTTATGAGAATGTGAATTGCTGCTGCCAGGAAATTAGAGGATGATGATTTAAGCCAGCAGCTTCCCTCTCAAGTGACTGAGTGTGCTAGTAGCAGTGACTGAATGACTGTGTTTGTCTCTCTTATTAAAGAATCTCCTCTTTAGGCAGCAACTTGGGAGCACAGATGCCCATTGAGGGTTTGGACTGTGGCAGGCGGGGGGACACACCCTGCTCTACATCACTCTGTTTATCCTCAGACATCATCACGGGCCACACACACACACACACACACACACACCACAGTGAGGAGGAATCCTAAATTGACAGCAGTCACCTTGTCCAGACTTCCACAATATTCTTGTGTGCCAGTGTGTACATAAACAACTCCCATGAGAGAATCACATGCCTCTCACAAGTCGCTTATTATCATATTAAGCTCTCTGCCCTGCTACTATATCACAATCCCAAAGATCTGTTTAAGCTGACTTCTAACTAACAAGGTCACCAGCAACACAATCATGTCTTTCTTGAAAGAGAAATCCCCACTGACCCACAGACTGGGGCCCTGAGTGAAAGTGCTGATTAACGATCAGGATACATCAATAGCTCTCAGTCATTTTGATGTCAGACATGAATGAACCAAAAGAAAAAGCTGAAGGGCACCCAGAGAGACCAATGCTGTTTTTCGGAAGGTTAACGAGCGTGATTCTGATCTGCATTAATTTTTTAAGAGGCTCTTCCTTTTGGAGCCTATTCTCATTCCACCCATTTAATTTCTACTGCTTATCTGGCTCCAGTTTACAGTATAGGGAAGCAGTCTAAGCAGTGATGCCCAGACGCCGCTCTCCCCAGCCACCACCTCCAGCTCTTCTGAAGGGAAACCAAGCTGTTGTCAAACACTGCTGTTCAGTCAGAGCTCTAAAGCTTTGTGTCATTATTTTGCCAGCATCTTTAGTGGCATAATTTGAGGAACTGAATTTTTAAAATGTAACTTTAAATGACTTGATCTGTTGTGAGATGCTGTTACGCGGTGCAGCTCAGCAAACCCTCCAACCCTACAGACAGGCGTGGTCGGCCAGCTGGTCGGGTGGCAGCTCAGGGTGACCTGGTTAAAGTGGCATGGAGTCACTGAAACCACAATGTTTAAAGGCCTCCTCCCTTTAGATTTAATAGTCGGCTACGGTTCTTCTGTTTCTTCCCCCTCACGGGGTAACAGCACTACCCATCACTGTGTTACAACTCCATGAAATCAGTGCCAGAGGTGGGTCTCATAGGCTTATAGAGGCTAATGGGAAGGATCCAAACCACACGGTGCATGTCTGATACACCATGCCAGTGACATCAATGTTATTCAAGAGATATTCATAGCACCAAGGAAAATGAGAAGCAAGAACTATAGCAGTAAAGAAAGTGAGCCTGAGGGAACAAACTTCACATACCAGCTCATTCAGTAAACCAAAGCCTAAGTATGTGAGCCTGTCTGACTGCTTGTGGTATGGTGTACGCACGTGTGTGTGTGTGTGTGTGTGTGTGTGTATGTGTTACAACAGATATTAGACTGTAAACAAACAGCAAAGCTGGAAAAAGACCTCAGTAATCTACTTGAACAAATATGTAAATCCTCGACACTTCCGTCATTTCCAGCTTGACTCGCTTTCTCTCCGTTTCCACCTGCAATCCTTTCATTATATCCTGATTCCCGTAAGAGCAAGGCTTTATGCAAATTACTGGCATTTTTTCCAATCCAGCCAAAAAGCAGGGTGATATGGGACAGGCTGATGGTTCCGGTTTGTGCACAGTTGAAAAGAGAGTGAGGACTGCTCCTCTAAATTAAGCTACCAGACACGACTTTAAAGCCACGGGAGTGTAAAATGATGCTCCTGACTGCTGAGGCATGTTCCCTGTAGTTGGTTGAATCATAAAGGCTTTTCTGCAGCACACAATAGCCTTAAGAGCAGAACTGGCATGATTCAGAAGTCTGCTAAAGCCTCCACTCTCTGACAAGCCCTTCTGAATAACATACTGGTGAGAGAGGAGAGCTACTGCAGTGGTGCGCTGCTGCCACTGTATGCCGGCAGCCACCGGCCGCCAGCTGCTACTGGGGGACAACACTGGCACGAACCAATGACAGTCAGCTAAGAGGATCGCTTGTTACATAACCATCTTGGCTGTCTCGGCCCCTCTACAGCTCAGAGAAGCGAGCTGGAGTCAACCTCTGCACATTCTCATTATTACTGTTCAAATGCATACAATATAAAATCTCAGATTGCTTCAGATATCCACTAATACATAAAACCCTCACTTGTGTCATTTATAAGATGGTAAACTGCAACATATAACCATACACTTAATTGAGCTTTATTGTTTCCCAACTATTCACTACTAACAACATAGAGTGAAAGGTCAAACACACAGCAAGCGTTCCTTTGACCTTCTAAGGTTAATATTACTTTACACAATACTGTTCAGAACTTTAGAGTGCAAAAACAAGTGGACACAGATGTGTGGATTTCTTTGTCATCTGTGCTATCCAAAGTGTGACACATTTTATCATCTATTCTAAAAGCATTCAAAAATGCCCGTGTTCAGGTATGGCTGAATATGCCCCCCCCCCACCCACACACAAACAATGCAAAACAAAACACCAACTCTTACACACTTCTCAACACTGGACCTACAGCTGTTCAACCAACAATTCCTGACTTCATCAGTATGCCAAAAGGACAGCTGCATCTGCTGGCTTAAAGTGCAGTCAAAAATATGTTTATATTGCCATATGTCACAGTTCTAGGTGCTTTATTTGAGAGAGGCACTTCTGCCTAAACAGAAATTTGCCTCTTCCTCTTTCAATAACAGGAACTGAGTGGTCAGGTGAATGATAACGATTCAGAGATAAATAATCAGAAAGCAGACATCTGGCTGACAGAACAGGTCGAGCTGGTTCTCTCAATCGGACTAGTACTTCCAATGTCAACACCACTCACCCAACTGTCTCCTCCTCAGACAGTGGTGCCAGTATTAACCTCTGACAACAAAGACTGCCATGACTCTACTGTTGTCAGTCATTAACCAGGCAGGGCAAATGAAGGAGGTATGTATCAGGATCAGTACAGAAATATGAAAAAAGGTCACCTAACGGAGTCATAGTCAAGTTTCAGGAGTTAATGGCTGTCCTTGATTCTGTTTTGTCTTCAAAGTGTTAATGCTGCGTAATCCCAAATACAAACTTTAAACATTTAAAAAGTGAAAGAAGGTTATTATCGTGTCTAAACTACAGTTCAAACACAGTACTGTGTGTTTTACTAGTATTTCCTTACACATTAAGTGTGCATCAGGCAATTTTTTTCATGTATTACATGCTTTTTATTGCCGATGTCTGAAAGGACTGCAGCCTAACCTAAAAAAGCAGATTTTCCCTGAATCTTTTTGTTGCCTCTAAGCCTGTGGAACGATTTCAATGTCAAGGACTCAGGTCAAATTTTCCATGAAAACGCAAAGGATGTGACACTTATCCTCATTCCCAGGTGCCTTGCTCCAGCTCCCAGCACAAAGAATCAACACCAGCTCCACATAAAGACAACAAAACAAACACCAAGGCTGTGGCTTCAGATAGTGACACTGCATTTAGCCAACTAGCTGCTAGTGGGGAATCATGTAATTCTTTGCATAAGTTGTGCTTCATAACTGGACTTCATAAACCGATGGGTGACATCATTGTAGCGACATCCATCGTTTATACTGTCTAAGGGCCAATGTTAGTTAGTGCTACTGTGGTTGCTAACATGAATAAATTGCAAGCTCTCTCAAAATAATACCTTGAGTAGATATGGCCTTATTGCAGCCTGCTTGCTAACATTGTCACTAGCAACGTCATCTGAGTTGAAATTCTAGTTGGTGTAAATTTTAGCCAGAAGTAAATGATATAAAGCCACAAAGTGAAACTAACAGTTACTTTTTACAGCTAGATGGAAATGAGCTACATAGCATGTATCTGGTATTAGTTGCTTCATCCAGGTCAACATTGTTCTTTTACTGATACTCAGTATATACATGGCTGGTCTCCTAGTTTATAAGCATAATACTTGTGTAATAATGCAGGGTAGTCTTGTGTATCTCTCACTGTTTTGGCCAATGCAAGTTTGAATAAGCTGCCTGCATTGGCGAGGTCTCCTAGTGCTGCTTAAACAGGCTCTGGACTCTGGAGGTGCCTTTGTCAAATAGCATTAGTAAATACCAAGCTCCAATGTTTCCCAGCATTGTAACAAGATAAACAATGATTCACTTCACCTGTCAGTGGTTTCGGTATACAGGTAGTACAGACAGAGAGCCACTCCTCCGGCCATTCCAGCTGCTCAGGGAGAGACAGGCTGGTGCAGTCACATACATACTGAAATGCTTCTCTCTCCGTGTCTCTTTTGCTTCATTCAGACATAAAGATTGACTCAGTGGGCTCTGGCTCAAAGCCAGGCTGAAATGAAATGATCCTTCCTTGCAATATAACACTCAGTCAATGCAAATAATAAGTCCTGCTAGAGCAAATGTGATGTGTATGCTTGCAGCAATTGCTGGCATTTTCACAGGTGACTGTGACTGCCTGTGAGACCCCCAAATCCCAGGCCGCTGGTATTAAACGCTCCGTGTGTGTCAGCATTCAAATGCTTTACTTCTCAGGGTTAGGATTACTGGATGTCGTATCCTAAAAATAAGAGTAACAGCTTCACAGCCCTCTATACCTCTCAGAGGACTGCGTACGGTGTGTTATTGTGAGGGATTACTGGGGGAGATAGGCGTGTGACTGCAGCCAGGCTCACGTGAGGAGCGGCTCAGGCAGGCCGTTTTGATTGGACGCCAGGATGCGCGCATGCTTTATCGCAGGGTGAATTAAATCTTGCCAAGAGCTGACTCAAAGGGTGCTGTCTCTACTCCAGAGCACCTTCATTCATCTCTACTCTTAAAACATCATATCACAACCATGATACAGTCAGACTGCATCCTCACTTGTGTTGAATCCATTAGAAACCACTTCTACTTGACATCATGTCACAGTTCGTCCTCAGTGCATTAATTATTCATTTATAAACATAATGAGTCTTGTAGCAATAATTCCTTCAGGATCTACAGGCAATTTCATTAGCCTGCCTTTTACTGCAGGGCACTAACTGTCGTTGCTTTCAACCTGTCTGTCAGCACAGGCTTTACGTGCTCAGAACCCCAGCCGGTCGGTGCAAATGTGCTTAATCTGTTGCTAGACTTCAAAAACATAAATACCATGAGAATAACCTCTTTGCCTGGGAGGAAATGCCCTCACTCTGTCCATTACTTCACACCAATGACATTTCCACAGGGAAAGTGTGTGTGTGTGTGTGTGTGTGTGTGTATGTGTATAAAGGGAGACACCTTACCTTGGTACAATAGAGCATCCAGACTTCATACAATCTCTCGTTGGATGCCATGGTGCCAACGAGGGGCACCCTCAGGCTGCGGTGTCCACGGAGGTCACTTCCCTGGCTGCTTCATGGCTCCCAGTCATGAGCTAAACTGTTTCATTGCTGCTCATGACTTACCGACTCTGACAAAGGTATAACAGTCCTTTTAAAAAAAGGGGGGGGGGAATGGGCGACGTGCTGTGTTAACAGTCTAAAAGAGGGATACTTTTTAAAAAATATATTCCATGTCAAAGAGGAGATGTGAAGCGCTGGAATTGCTGGAGCAGCTGGAGCAGATGGGCCTCGACTCCCACTTTTCTTTTCTCCCAGTGCTTCTTCTTGGAGGTATTCCCAGCAGCGTTTGCGCTATCAAGAATAACAACACAGACAATTACACATCATGGAGGCGTCTGTTTGGTCACCGTAATCAAATGGCGAGGCTATCAACCGCGAGAAGCTACAAAATACCTTCACGTTACTCCCCGCAGGCTCCGAGCTCAGATACACTGAGGCGGTCAACTACGCGACAAAACACACACATTTAATCACGTCTATTTTCTATTTTGTGGTTTATTACGTAGAGTGTCTTCGCCTACCCTGGGCAAACTCTGCTGTGTAGTTAACCTTACCTGACCAAGCTCGCTAAAAGCTAGCTGTCTGTCAAAAAAAAGAGGCTTTTTCTATTTTTTAAGCCCCCATTTCTCCTCCTCCTCCTCCTCATGTGACACAAACGCTTCGTCCGTCAAAGTCTGCCCGGCTACAGAGCGCTCACATGAATGTAATAAACCAATAAAGACATGAGAAGTAGAACCAAAGCACTGTATAACCTGAAGACCACTCACCTGTGCAAAGAAAGGACCAACTGTCACTGACGCCGTCCTCACAGCTGCTGCTTCTGCGTCCAGCGGCCGACAGCGACTTCCTGTGGATGGACTTCACTTGTTTCAAAATAGCAGTCGACCCTGAAGCTAAAAAAAAACTGTTTTAAAGGGAAAATAACAACATACTCCGGCCATATAGTTAGTAAGTTATTATACTTATAGGTCCAAAGCAAAAGGACATGTGAAAATGTAGGAATAGTAGTACTGTGCTTTTAATAAACCAGACTTAAACCAATAGTGTTTCACATAGTGTAAAACAAGGCGGAGTTTTAATTTGGTAGGGGAACCGGATACACAAGAGACTGCAGCAACTAGCACGATAATACAAAAATGAGCCACTCGGACACGTTCAGGATGACATAGGTGTTTATTTTTTTAACATATTTACCGTATCAAAATTAAGCTGTTGAATAGTGGCGAAATGTGCTTTTGATATATGTAAATCACAATGCTCAGATTATTTGCGACAGTTTTTCTCACTTACGTTGTCGATGTGGACCTTCGTGGTTGCTAAGGGCTGGGTTTCGGTTTGTTTATTTTGATGCTGTATTGCCACCCGGTGGAGCAGAAGAAAACTACAATTTATCGCTGGGCCTCTACATGTGTGCATATAAAATAACCAGATAACAGACTATATACTGCTGCATGGCTAGTATAATTCTGAACGATGAGAGCATCCCATAGTTTTTCTGCTATAGGCTCAAGATGTTGGAGGACTTTTCATGATGCAATCCTCCCCTCTCCATGTATTTATATAGCAATATTACATGTTATTACATTTCTACTACTGTAGTTTGTGTTCTGCTGGAGATCTCTTCCTGTTAAAAGGAAGTCCTTTTCTCCTCACTCTATGCTGCTCATGATCAGATCCTCTGAGATCTCACTAATGCTGTAGAGTACCTACTGTGCTAATCACCAGAAAAAGAAAAAAAAACTGCAAAAAGATGCATGATGATAATTTGGCAAAACATTCTGTACCATTTATAACACATGTATATTTAAAGGCTCATACAGCTACCATGTTTGATATGTACTGTAAATCACAGTTTTCCATACACAGTACACTTAATCACAGTTACAGAGAGATCACCGATTTCTGAACGCACGTTTCAGTAAAACAAAAAGGCATTGTCGGAGAAGTGGTTGTACAGCACAGTAGAAATCTTCTTTCCATGAGCAAGAAAGGGTTTTTTTTCTAACTACTACATGGAACACTAGATATATATTCTATTGCTCATGTATTCTTTTGTTCATAGCACAGTTTGCCCCCCCTCCCCCCCATGTATGACATGTTTTAAGATTACTATACAGGAACTCTATGTGCATATATGTTCAAGCATACAGCAGGAATGTATTTACACAGTTGTTTGTGGATGCTGTTTTAAAAATAAAGTCTAATTTTTGAATATAGAACTCAAAATGTGCCAGAAATACGTATTATTTTAGGGCATAACCAAGCCACGAGATTTGGATCTTTTATTAAAATTTGGTGATTTTCATTTGGAGGGTGTGAATATTTGGTACGTTTAGTATGAGTTAGGCCCATTTTTCTTTGGCTGCACAGTATCTATTTGCATTTTGGCAAAACCACCATTAAAAACTTACCAAATCAGCTTTGAGCAGTTCCTTTTTTTCTCCCCCCCAAATCTGGTTTCAGCTCGTCACACAGATGAATATATATGCACATATGTATAATCTCATTTTGTGTACCTTTCACTATTCACAGTCCAAAAAAATACAATACTTTAAAGTGGACCTATTTTGCTTTTTCCTATCCTTGGATCTGTATGACATCAAAGTGAGAGGATGTTCCTAATATGGTCATCTCAGGCACAGAACAAAGCTGGCTTAAAGGGAGGGGGAAGGGCACTAAAATGGCTTGTTTCAGACAGAAGACGAACTAAAATCCAAGAATAAGCAGCTGAATATGGAGCTGCAAATGAGCATAAGAGATCCACTTCAAAGGAAACTCAACACACACACACATAATCTCTTACACTGAGTGGTTACTATTAGGAATAACTTCTTGGTTGTACCAGAGTCACCCACCCAAAGAATATGAAAATATGGATATAACACCTTAAAAACAAACACAATGTGCACAGACTTACAGCTGTTTCCAGAGGGGCTTTTTCTTCAACTCATAGTTTACCTCAAAGGAAGTGCATGATTATCAGCCAGCAGATTTCTTCTGTCCTTTCACTCGCTGAGAGTCCATTATTACTGTTACTATAAAATCAGAGCAGCTTTTTTTTGGATCCAGCACAGTTGCCTCCCCACTCTGTGACCCAAAATCCACCTTTAAATGAACATATAAAACTACAAAACTATTTAAGAAGGCTCAGAGAGTTGGGTTAATAATAAAAAATAAAAGCACAGTAGGATTTGGCCTCATTGCTTTTGCTTTGATTGTCTTGTGTTTGGCTTGCTAGTCAGGATTTGGGGACAGCACGGATGGAAGTGTAGGGGTGAGAGTTAGGAGAAGTCCCACACGGCCTCGGTGGTGTCGGTGGCGGCTGGTGCTGGAGTGTGGCAGGAAGGGGCGGGGGGGCTGGATACCGGAGGGTCCTCGGGGCTGGCGAGGGGCGCTGCTGGGTACATGAGGCTGAGGAAGGAGTCTCTGGTGTGCCTCTTCACCTGTAAAAGAACAGAAAGTCTCGGCTCAAGCAGCCAATTTTCAAAATAAAAGCCCACTCGTTTACATTTACTGACGTGTGCAGTTTGTGTCACCTGCTTGAAGAAGGCGTGGGTCAACAGTTCAGATGCTGACGGTCTGTGGAAGGCAAACAGAACCAGCACCAGCATTAAAGTCTGTGTGTTTGTACTGTGTGTTTTCATTCCATCTGACTGCTGTTTTACTGTAACAACCTGCGCTCAGGCTGCTGCTGCAGACACAGCTGGACCAGGCTGTGGAGGGTGGTCGAGTGGTTTTTGGGTCCGGGGCTTTGAGGTCGGTCTGTGGGGGGAGCGGTGGCGCTGTGCGTCAGGCTCCCCGTGGCCACGCTCTCCCCGATGCCGGAGTCCACCCCCGAGCGCGACACCTTCAGCCCCCCCAGCTCTCCCAGAGGGAAGGGAGCCACGTCCAGCAAGCAGCAGTGGGAGCCTCGCAGCTTCTGAAGCAGCATCTGAGTGGGAAGATTCAGATGCTGATGCAAAACTATGGGCAACAGTGTCGACAACTAGATGTGATTTGCATGAGCTGAACTTTAAAAGCTACGCATTCTTCTAGAGCAGTTTTACCTGAGTGGGCGGCATGTCCTGGAAAGGCACCCTGCCGCTGACAAGCTCACAGGCTACAATGCCCAAACTGTAGATGTCTGACTTCACTCCATAACCGTGCAGGTCCTACTGAGGACAACACCAGAGAGGAGACACACAACAGAATAAACTTTAGCTGGGGGAAAAAAGAAAGAAAAGGGAATGAGCGGAATTTGTCCCCTTTGAAGCATCAGAGGAGGAAGCGAGACACCGACCTGTCGCAGTAGTTCGGGGCTGAGCCAGGGCAGCAGTGCCGGGCTGTGGTGGGGCATGTCGAACACGGCCCTCATCCTCTTCCCCTCACGCATCATACTGTAAACACTGTGGAGCCCTGAGAGGTAGACACACCCCTCCCCTGACAGCAGGATATGACTGGCCTTCACCCCTCTGAGAAGAGAGATATAGGTTCAAAAAACTCACATTACAAAGATACAAATACTTCTCCCCTCCTAACATGTATGTTATGTTATAGCTTAGATCCCATTTTATAAGGTCTTGAATTCACTGACCGGTGAACGTAGCCCATCCGGTGCAGGTATTCCAACGCTTTCAGCACACCGTACAGCAGGTACGCTATCAGGGATTCACTCATTCCATCTGGGAAATACGTCCTCAGTAAGGTGTCTGCAGAGCCTGCACACCAAAGCAGAGGGAAGAGACCAGTCGAGCAGATATTTATTCAGCAGCAGATGAGAAGAAGATTTGTGCAAAGAAATGCACTCTGATTTTTGGAGGACGGGTGTGGGAGGACAAAATTATGCTGGAATTATAAAATCATAGCGCTGGCAAAACTGGTGATTGTATAATGAAGGATAAAAAGCTGTGGATGTGTGGTTGTGGCTGACCATAGGCCATGAGAGGTGTCAGGACCCACAGCTGGCAGCAGGAGCTGAAGACCAGGCGAGAGGTCAGCAGGTTGGGGTGACGGAAGAGCCGGGAGAGCAGCACCTCGTTCTGGGATTTAATACAAAACGATCCAGCGTATAAAGAAGCTTGTAAATCCACGTGTAGCTCAAATAAATGTCTGCGTGTAGGGCGCAGCTCACCATGAGCTGCAGCAGCTCCTCCTCCGTGCACTCGTCCAGGTTGGTCTGCTTGACGGCCACCATTTGCCCGGTGGGGATGTGCCGTGCCATGTTCACCTGGCTCAGATTATTGAAGCCCCGCCCTGTGACACAGGGAGTTGGCATGAAGTGAATTGCGCTGCTGTTTTTTCCATTTTTCTTTAAAGATCTTTGACTCAGGTGCTATTCTTGGATGTTGTGGTGTTTTCTCACCCAGCTCTGACAGCAGCTGGTAATGGGCCGGCTCGGCTGACAGCCCTGTGATGTCATCGCCGCCCGCTGGGCCCTGCAGAGTGTACTCTGAACCGTCACAGCTCTGCAGGGACGCACACGCATGCACCCGCAAAACATATGTCAGAGACTTTAATCCAAGGCCAACAGAACAATGCATGCAACTAGTTTCTCCATACAGGAGGCGTCTTGAAGCTGTCATCACCAACATATTCAACACTTTCCCCCATCATTTCTCATTATTACACACAATATATAAACATCTGTCTGATTTCTTTGCATGTGGACTGCACGGGTTGTGGAGAATTTCTCAAATTGATGAGGGATTCTATTTTTCTTTCAAAATTAAACCCCAATAAATCTACGTGTGTTGTAGTATTTGCTGTGTTACAAATTTTAAGACCAACTCTACAAAAGTAGGTCTGAAGCTTAAATAACCAACTCAGCATCTAAAGCCAGTTGAAAAACACAGAAACACGAGTACCGTCTTTAATGTTTGATTAAGTGGGCAGCTTACAGCTGACCTCCAAAATCTCCCACTGCACATCTTCTTAACGTGACCAAAGGTACAAACACACAGAAGCTGGAAGAAACCGAGCGATGGACTCCGAGCAAGGCAACAAGTAAAACAGACACACTGTCCACTTCTTTAAAGAAAAAAAAAATCATCATACAGTCCTGCTAAAAATAGATGACATGTAGTTTATGTGCCGTGTCCCCCTTATTGTAATGTAAAGAGAGCTCATTACTGATGTGCTTTGGTTGGTGTAAATGGTTGTTACTTCTTTTCATTCCTTGGAAATTTTGTCTTATTTGAATCATCTCTGGCCGGCTCTTTAGATTAACAGATGCAGCAGGACTCAAAGCGAGGGCGATCATCCCCTAACATAAAATGAGAAACTCTCCCACAGGCGAAAGAACTCGTTACACACTTGATTTTTTTCTTGCATGCATTTATGCCTGTGGCACACTTTATTAACTTCATTAATTATTCAATACTATTGACAGACTGGATCAGCAGAGCATCTCAGACAGCTTTAGATTTAATCACCTCTACAACTGCAATGGCTTTAAAGACATGCTTAACTTTTTACTGATCATAAAAAAGTACAGATAAAAAAAACAAGCTAATTTAAAATAAGACCATGGGCAGGTTCTCCTTCATTGAGCCACTTAACCCTACAGTCTCCACTACCAGCAAGCACAAAGGAGCTGAAGTGTCACAGTGACATTGGGTTAATATTTAGCTCCAAACAGGTCACTGTGTGAGGTGGCTGCCAGCAGGTGGCACTGTGACACAGAGAACAACAAAGGGAGGGAGTGAGGGGAGGATGCCTGGGGTTGTAGTGATGCAGACACTTTTTTTTTTGGGATGTCGGGAATACACACTCTGCCCCAGCATTGTGTCTGCATCAGCAGGAGGAAGTGATCTCACACATCAGCAGCGCATTCATAATTATTAAGTTGCTAATAATGAATAATAAACATGAGGTACTGTACTAAAGATGTAGAAGAAAACATACAAACGGGAACATTTTAATGAAAATGTTTTGGGGGGAAAAAGTTGCATCATGGGAATTGTAGTATGCCACTTTATTAAAGCCTAAATCATACCAAAATTCAGGCTTTTATGAATACAGCATAACTACTACTTTGGTATACGACCATTTCAAAGTGGTATAATGTGTTGTACTGCACGTTTGTGCTGTTCCACCAGTCTACTCAGTCAAAGCAAATTAAAAAGGAGCCATAAGCAGGTCCAATAGCCTACCAGTCATAAAGTGAACGACTTCATCTGGAACTTTTGTATTTTTAAGTTTTTAAAAAATAGCTATATAAGCTACAAGATAATTCGATTGAGACCAAATTTTCTTTCACTTTAATTTCGGACTTTTAAAGACTGTTCAACGACAACGCTAAGAATAAAAATATGGAGCTAGAAATGAGCATAACAGGTTCTCTTTAAAATGATTTCATCTTCTGTTGCACCAGGTTGATGCAATCTTTAACAACATTAAGTAACTATTAAGCAGCTCCGGACAGATGAAAAATGGACAGTGATGATATGATGAAAGAGCATCAGTGTGACGCCTGTCTCCATGCTGACAGAGAGTCTTGGCTACTGACCAGGAACTGGTGGCTGGTGTCCTCATAGCGCTCCTCTATGTCCATGGGCTGGACCTGAGCGTGGGAGATGCAGGAACAGTCCTGGTGAAGGAGGGGGAGGAGGAGCACATGTGAGACATGCTCTACAGGACCAGGAGGAGGAGGAGGAGCAGGAGTGGATAGTGTAGGGTGATGCACTGCCTGGCAGTGGGGGTTGGAAGGGTCAGAGTGAAATGAGACAGAGAAGCAAGCACAGGGGAAGTAAGGGCTGTGGAGGCACTCTCACGGGGGCTTTTTATCGGAAGTGGTGAATGGAGAGAGAGTTAGAGTGATGATAACGGGCAGCAAGGAGGGAGCTGATGTGTCCCAACAGAGCAAGAAAAGAGCTGCATACATAATTAGATGTGCCCATTAGATGTGAGGGATGCACAGGAAGTCAATATTAATATCTGAGGTGTTCAAATTTACATGTATGCAGACTGGCTGATCATGTAACTCACAAACTGAAAATGAAATAAAATAAAATAAAACTGCTTTGAAATCGGCTGATCTGTGGAAGACTGACTGAATTTAGCATGTCCCACCACCGGCTGAGCCAACTGATTCGTGACTATACAAGTACCAGGTCACACAAGAGGCATGAACCAAGCAAAACCCATGCGGCGCAATATCCTTACCAAGAAAGACATGGAGTCCTTTTGGTGATGGCACAATCACAGGTTGGGGCATTCATCCGCTGGCAGGCTGCAGGAGACCGGTGATCGCGGTGGACGGAGCGCAGCAATGTAATGTGAGACACACCGAGAATCCCCCTCCCTCCCAACACCTCCACCTCCGCTAGACTAGAAAGCAGCCAGCGGCAGCAGCAGCATTACATCCAGCCTCAGTCATTCATCCAGCCGGGCTGCAGCTTACCTGGCTGCATCAGCTGATGTGAATGAAATTCACCAGCGGATGTCCCCAGCTCAGGCGAGTCGCTGTGGAGGCTTTCAGGAAAATTGAGGAGGGGGAGGAATCCTGCAAACAGAGTGCGCTGTTATTGTCTTAAAAGGTCGTCCTTATAATGGCGCCATGTAGCTGCAAACATTTACTCTGAGTTATATTTCGCAATAAAATCCATCCCAGCTTCAAGGTTAAATTCATCGCAGCTATTTTAATAAAAGCAGACGATGGCTATTATTCAATCAGACACCTACTGTCATAAATTAATATGTCTGTTAATCTAATTATCAGGTTTTAGAAGGATAATTAGCCATTACATTTAACTCCGTCAGGAGAGACATTAAGGGACAGGACATTTGTGGGAGCTTTTGTTTTGGGAGCGAAGGACTATATAGACTATATAGAAATATATTTGGCTGGTTGGGAAGTAAGAGACCGTTAGTTTCCATAAAAGCTGTCTCTTTTATTTCATGAAGTTCGCTGTATGTGAGGAAAAGCAGCAGCTTACCTTCACCCACAGCAGCTCGGCGCTTTAAACAGGTCAAAAACACCAAGGACAGCCTGATATCCTAAAAGATTTACTCCTTACAGCCCACACAGCGCTTTCTCTCCTTTACTGTTTATCGGTAAGTAACGAGTTTTCCTGCCAATGACAAACCGCACAATAACAAAAAACGAAAATGTTTTCAGAGGACTTTTAATTTGACACAGACTACTGGCGCGTAATAAAAACGTCGTTTTTCTGTCGCCACTTGATGACCGCTTAGCCCTCCCTCGCTTCCTCTCCATTGTTTGAGGCTGTGGTGAGGGGATTGACAGGCACCGCATGCACTGCTGGAGCTGTCCATGATTTGGAGTAATACTGACACGGGGTAAGCCTTGTAGGAACAAGCAGAAAATGTCATTTTAGTTGTAAAATGCTGTGATTGTCAACGCGGGAGGGATGCTGTCTGTGTGAGCCCGCGGTTGTTAGCTAACGCAGCCGTGAAGCTAAGAGTGAAGCAGTCCTCCACCCTCAGCGTGGTTACGCTAGCTAACATATTTACTACAGTTACAGCTGAACATTTGTCTTAACTTTAGCTAGCATTTATTTAAATCTCATATAACCTTCTAACTAGCGTTTAAAGTATAAGTAAAAAACGGGGTCAGTATACAGTGCATCGCTTTACCGGAGTTGTGCCATACCTTTGTTTATGCTGATAAATAGACCGCGGTCAACAGGATTTATGAAGGGCTTATATATATAAAATAAAGAAATGGCATGATTTGCAAGTATCTTTATGACTCTGTGTTATTGTACCTACATTATAATCAATCCAGTCCTTTTTGGCCACTTCAGTTATCTTTATAGAGCTGTGATTCTATATTTATTGTTATTTCAGTTGTACTTTTGGACAGATCTCTCTGAAAAAAAGACACTTGATGTCAATGGCAGTTTTTAAAGAATATATAAAAGTCTAAAAGTGATTGCAGACATATATTTCACAGGTTATAGGCCAAAAAGTAAATCATTTTTGACACAACTGACTTGTAAAAATGACTTGTTGGCCTACGATCTCTCAAACATATTTCTCATAAATAAATGATATCAAGTTATTTTGAGCCAGAAATATTATTCCTGTCACAATGTAGAAGCTGCAATCACTTTGTGGCAAAGTCACTGTTATACATCCTTTATTTAGCTGGGTTAAAAAGTAGCACTGACAAGAAAAGATCTGGCCAAGAGGGCAGCAGAAATTGCAATAAACAAAGGATCACAGCTCTATAAAGATATTTGTATTAGCCAAAAAGGACTGGGTTGATCGTAATGTAGGTGCAATAACACAGAGTCTTGTAAAACAGGTCATCCCTTTATTTTATATATAAGCCCTTCATTTGCTATGCTGAATGAATGCTATGTGCTGAATGTGTAGATGTTAAAGTCATGATCTGCTCCGTGTGCTGCACACAGTGCTGAAAATATTGTAAACAATGGATGTGGAGTCACTCTGCTAAATTATCCCAAGTATCTTTTTCAGCATTATGTTGTGGTAAAGAAAATGTAATCTTTTCACTGCGTATTAGTCGACATACTTGCTGCTAGTATCCGTCAGTCAGATTTAGATTATAGCTGGCAGTCAGATCAGATTAGTATTTCATGATGCTGTATGTGACTTGGGTTAATTCCTTTGGCAAGGCATGACAAGAAGTGCTGATGTTCCCGTGAGACAGTTCTGGTTATGCATTTAAAGCCCCTGGTGCAGTCATGAGACATGCTGCCTCCCATGTCCTCATGCCCTGTCTAGCTTGTCAGGTTTATGATGGGCTCAGTGCAGATGCTGCAATTAAAAAGCAAGACCAGTAGCTGGTATGGGAAAATGCCAACAAAGATATCATTCCCAGCTTGCTTAACTTCAACAAAGTCAGGTTAGAGTTTCATTTGGAGCATTAAGCTGAAGGTGTAGCTCACACATGAAGGGAGGTGAAGGCTGCGAAAGGCTGATGAAAGCAGACGTCCCTGTGAGACAGCTGGGACAGACTCGTGCTGTGTGTAATGCTGCAGTGATGTCTCTATTGAAGTGTTTCTCTCAGAGCTGCTCCCTCACTGCTGTGGATTTTACATCTTTATAATGTCACCTCTGTTAAGTGGCAGCTTCCAGAATGTGGTTGCAAGCAAACCAGAGAGCGTTGCGTTCGTGTGTTCGAGCCTGGTCGATTAAATATAAACCACAAATTTCCATTTATTTTCTGTGTGTTTGGTAAGGAAGTTGTCTGCCTGTGACAGTCATGTAGTGACTCACAGGCACTTGGACAGCATCATTCCTGGCATTTTAAATCGGGAAGGGGGGGAAAGAAGCATTTGTTTGATAGAGGCTCATATTAATGTTGAGACACGCGATATTCTGTGCTACAAAAAGTCCTCCAAATGTGACCATTTGAATTCCAGCATCAGTCATGGGTGAGTCCAGGCGTCCAGCATCTTTAGGTTGTAGCGTTGCATACGTCTCATCTCCTTTAATCTACTTTATCATAGAGGAAATTGTTTAAGCTTCACTGTTATGTAAGCAGTGTATGAATGTTGCCCAAGGATTCTGTCTTTCCACAGGCATGCCCCGATCAACATGCACCCACACAGATATGCTTGTGTCTCTGCATGCACAGGCCAAGAATAAGAACTACTGATGCAAATGGTACTCAGGCTACTCATAGCGTGTCCCTTTAATGGACTTTGCGTTAAAGATGAATGGAGCTTCTGGGTCTGAAGTTAAGCAACGTGCAGTTTAAACTTAAATCTTGTTTTTCGACTCCTCCGGTTCTAAAAAGAAGGCCAGTTTTATAGGGAAACAGGTTTTATAGGGGGGGGTGTCCCCTCGGTACCGAACCACCACTTGGAGCATCGCTAACTGTGACGATGGTGATCCGTTCTGGTGCACGACGTCGCCTCAGCAAGGCGCAGTGCCAGGCTATAATGACGCCTTTGTCCACTGTAAAGGCCTAAAGTCACCAAAAATAACCCTGATGATGTCATAGTGATGTTAGCAGAGATGCTGTGTTCACTTCTTAGTGCTGGAGTCTGTGTTCATCTTTTACATACAGTCTGTTAGTTAAACAAATTGCATCATGGGAAATTAAGTCTTAGCTTGTGCTGCCTTTCAACTTGAGACAAACTTTTGGATTTTAATGCTGCGAAGATCATTGTTTTGTTTTGTTATGTAAAGTGGTGCGTGTTTATTCATGTCTTTCACGATTCCAACAGCAGCAGGTTAATTAAGATTAAAGATGTGTGTAAATTAATAAAATAAATCTCGACGCACTCAAGCACATGTCCGTCTCCTCTGGCTGGTTAGATCTCAGATTACTTTCCCAGTTTTTTTTCCGGGGATCTCATCCCTTTAAGACAGCACATCCTGTCTCGATCCTTCAGTCATCCCTTTAAGGCCGGGAATAGTTCATACAGAGACAGGCAACAGGATGTGGGACGGCTCAGTCTCACCCCTCCCTGAAAACAGTATGTGGTGTTATTGTTGCAACACTTCTTCCATCAAATTCTCAGTGAATCACTCTTAATTTAGCTCAGAAATTGCTCTCGTCAGATAGAAAAGAGAAGAAATCTTTTAGCATTATTTTAAAGGAGACATATCATGCAGAATCTACTTTATATAGACCACAAGTGAATGATTTATATATGAAAAGGAAGGATTTAAAAGCATGGCATGTGTCCTTAAATGCTTTTTAAGGCTTGAGTCATTTATTGTAGCTCTATCCTAATCTGAGAAAGGCATCTGTGATTTAAAGTGTTGAAAAATCACACACTGTGGGTGGCTTTAAATCTTCTAAAACAGCTGGAGTCAGAGATATTAAGACTGCCTTATTAACAGCTGCACAGATCAAGTGGACACGTATACCGACCCTCATTCAGCCTCCGTGGGGTTCCCGTGACTTCATCTGTGAGACCGCCGGTGTTTCTCACCTAACACCATCTGTCTTCTGTTGCAGGTAAAGGTGCGTGTGCGTGCGTGAGCACCGCCACTCACCACAGGAACAGGATGTGATGTCATGCCAGTAGCGGCTCCCGCGTTCTGTCCAGCTTTGTGTTTTCACGAGTGGGGAGTCTCCCCTCCCCACTCCCCCTTTCCAAGGACGGGACATGTTTGAAGTCAAACCCCGGGGAGTGGAGAAGAAAGAGTCGAGCACAGAGACGGGTGGGGTGTTTTTATATATATCTGTCTTTGTGTATATATAGATATATGTATTAAAGGTTGCAGTATGGCCACTGTTTTGCTTTGTGCACATTTTCAAGTGCTGCTCTGCCAGTATCAGATCTCCCTGAGGTACAATATGCAGCGCCTTTAGGCCTGATGCTATAGTTAGCTCAGTTTGTCCCAGTAAACCACATATCTGCTCAAGTGGAAGGACATTGGCTTGTACAGTGCCTGAGCCAAGAGAATACATACTCTCACACACACACACGCTTCATCAGCCCACACACAAATCTCAGTGGCACTGCACAGTTTTGCCAAAATAAAACCATCCCTCATTATTCATCAACTTAATGTACTGTCATTGGAATGCCATTGTGGCATGATAATACCTCCCACTC
>JAVDPK010002423.1:19293-46853 GCA_034780415.1 Cichlasoma orientale
CCCCACCCTTGTGGATTGCAGTGGATTATGGTCCCCATCAAGTGATGAAAGCAACAGTGTCCACACTGTTAGAGAATACGTTAAATTTCTTTCTACCAACAGCGAGGGAAGATTCTACTTGTGTGTCGCGTGCACGCACTAAAGTGTGCAGACGTGTCTGTACACACTCGTGTCTGTGCACACTCGTGCATGTTTATCCCTTTTTGTGGCACACACAGGCTTTTGTAAGTGAGTTAATAAATAATCCTTTTTATAAGTCCGTGCATATATTTTATTTGTCAAGTGCATTATGGGAAATAAATAACTAACCGATATAATCGGCTGCTTTTCCAGTTATTCTCTGATCCTGCGGGTGGAGTAAATCTCCACCATCTTAGAGTGGCTCTCTAGTTCAAAGCGGGTATTCAGAGCAAAAGATGAGCTGCAGTCCCGGTTGGTGGAGTTTGAGTATGTCCGACCGCAGGGAAATTCACTGAAGAAGCGGCTAATTGATATCGAGAACTGGCTGGCCAGCGAGGCAGTCGTTGGGGGAAAACACAAGATGGAAAGGGCCGCTTGACTCCACGCCACCATCTGTGATGCTGCAGGCACTGCTGAGAGTTCTGCAGACTTCTGCTGCACCATCGATGTAGTGACACTATTTCTAAATCGGCCTAAGCGTGCTGTTTTGCCTTATGTTCTGTAGTCATGTATCTTTGATAGATCAGACTTTTCTTATTGTTGGAAAGTGAGGAATTCATCACGTGATGGGCGGTTTTTGGGCTGGCAGATTAATTAATCTAAAGCCAAATGAGATTTTTATCACTAATGACAGTAATCATTAGACCGCCAACTCACGGTGACGAGTTTTCTGTCTGTTTATCCTCCAGATGAGGGGCTGGGCAGCGGCGGGAGGAATTATGGCTCCGGATCGCTGGGCTCCGGTTCGGCCGGCTCCGGCTCCGTTTACCTCTCGGACAGTCAGGACTGGGTGGTCTCCCCGAGCTGCTCTCCAGACGAGGGTCCCGGCCACAGCGCCATCTCCGCCATGCTGGCCGAGGAGACTTTCCGCTACATGAGTACGTGTGCACGTTTTGATATGTTTTTGCAAAGCTGCACTGGTCTTGGATCAGACGCACAGATGAAAAATGTCTAACTTTGTTTTCAGTCTCTCTGTAGACTTCCTTTTGATTGGTTAAGCCTGCAATGACACGAGCCAGCAGATGGTGTGTGCGTGTGTGCGTCTGTGCGCGTTAGGCACGTGAGGGATTCTTTTTATGCTGCACACATCCTGTTCAATTAAAGTCGCGGGGATTTACTGTGGATATTATTTTTTGTAGCGTTCGTCATTGTGTCTGTTTGTCTTTGCTTGTGTGACTCTGGTGTGTGTGTGTGTGTGTGTGTGTGTGTGTGTGTGTGTGTGTGTGAAGGACAGAGAGAAAGATCCAGCACAGTTAAGTGCAGCTGAGTTCAAAACCAGGGCCAGTGAGTCACGGGACAGTAGCAGGAGAGGCGATTTGGATAGATAGAGGATGAAGACAAGCCAGCACAGAGAGGAGACACAACATGCCGGTTTTAAACATCCACAATGAGGAGGCGTACGATGACTTCACCGTGGAAGGTGAGCGCGGGCTCAGTCCTCGATACCTGCAGGAAAGACTGAGAGAGAGGCGCGCAGCTTCAGGAAGCGTGTCGGCAAGGTCGAGCAAAATGTGACGGCGTAGAGGGCGAAGCGTCTTTGTGTGTGTTTCTAGAAAGGAAGCGGGCAAATCTTGTGCCGTGTTTACATTCGAAGAGGTCGCAGTATGCTGGAGCGAGACTGAATCAACTTCCTGTTTTTCTCACAGTTGCCAGCACTTTGTTTTCTTTGCAGTTTAGCTGAAAGAAATAGTTTGATTGAATCTGACACGTCCTTTTTGCTAATATGGAACTGTTTCAGAATACAGCAGTTTGAAAATCATGCACAAAAATGAGAACAACTGAAGTAGTAAGTGTTGCACATGTGGGGACGGGGGTATATTGAGGGAGTCTCATGTTTCACGTTGCTGTTTGCTCCACTTCTGCAGTGCAAGGTTAAACACGGCCTATTAATAACGCGCGCAGAGGCATGGCGTGTTAAGATGCGTGAAAACACTTGGAGAAGCCTGATTTTGACGTGCATATTTAGGCCTTGCAGCTGATGCTTTAGTATCCTAAATATTTCAGTACTTTTGTGTAATTATTGAAGCATCTCAAGGATCAAGTAACCTGGTTTTTGTGCCATGTTGTGAAATTTGAAGCGTTAGCAGACAGAGCGGTTCGCTCCTTGCAGCTGCAGTTCAATTATACTGTAATTTAATGGCTGTTTAGCATCTTGTTGTTTGGCTCAGTGAGATGTTTCGTCTCTTTTCTCGAGCTTTTGAGTGAACATCTGATCCAGGTGTCATATTGGTGCCTCCCTCCAGTTTGTACCAATTATTCCTGACGCTGCATTTTAAAATTGAGTTTGTTGTGCAGTCACGTGTTGTGTCTGCAGCTGGTTCACCGAGAGTTCACTGATGCCAAAGGTTCAAGCAGCCATGACTCAGAAGGTGCATGATGTTACTTAACTAGTCGCTCATTGACCGCCCCTTGGCCCGTTGTGCGCCTGCAGTTCATGAATTCATGTCAAAATGATACAGAGCTTAGAATGTGGTATTGTGAAATTTATGGTGGCCAGAGTTCAGTCACAGACTTGTATAAGTAAATGCAGCCGTCACCACTTTACCGCTGTGTGATCAGCATGTGGTCACATGCAGTGTAAACAGTCTCATTTTTATGTAGCATTCGGCAGATCATGAGCAATCCAGACTATGGACGTGCATAACCCATACAGTGGCACCATGCTTTCAGCAGCAGGTAACGGGCTATTTGTGTGTGTTTGGTCTGTGTGTGTGTGGAACAGAAACTGGACACATTGTATGCATTGTGTCTGCACTGTAACTGTCTTTCTGTGTGTGACAAAGATAGCTGCGCTGGGCAGAGGTTATTTTTACCCGCTGGTTGTTGGAGTGCGGTGTCCAGATTCAGAGGTCACTGTGGGCTTCAGATTACTGGATGGATGTCCTCATCCATGTGAGCCGCTGCTGAGCTCAGCTTGTTACTTTTAATCCCTGCCGAAGCTGTTTTATTACTCTGCATTTATGCAGAAAAAAGAGGAGAGAGAGAGAGAGTCAGATGTGAAATTGTGCAAGACTGTGTCACAGAAAGCGATCAATCTTTAGCCTTTACTGTGGTTAGATTGTGGTTAACCGCAGTACTTGTACTGTGCATTTTACTGTAGCCGTGAATATTTGTACAGTTCAGATGAGCAGTATGTTTTTGATCAGGGATTGCAAACCAAATCGCAGGACTTAACAAAAGGAACCGCTCTAAACGAGTGTTGGGACGCTGTTGGACGTCTGGCGTCGCTCTGTTAAAGGACTTGTAATTGAAAACAGATGGCTCAATGATTAGGGTTGCCACTTTTCTTTAAACAGGTGGAAGGCTGAGCTGTGCAGCGCTGGTGACGCCCACTCAGGTGCTAAAAGCGGACCAGACTAATTAATGCGTAGATTCTCTGACTCTCCACAAACTAATGTCTCTACATGAAGCTGATTCACTGAAGCTTTCATTTTCTGCCAGCGTTTGTCTGATGTTCTTTCCCTCTATCCTTTTCCTTCCTTTTCTCTGTCAGGCCGTCTTAAAACGGGCTGGTTTGCTTCCACACCTCCTGAACTTTCCCCTCTTTTTCTCTCTGTATCTCTCATTAGCATATCTTGCTTTGGAACCCCCTTCTTATTCCCACCCAGGCTCTCAGAGCCTCTCCAAAGGTATTCTTCTCTTCCTACCTGCCTGTTCTTCTCTGCTACTGCTTCATTTAGCACAAATGTGAGAGAGGGGCTTTGGTCAGAAGTGTGGCCGCCAATAGCTGCACTTAAATTTAATTTAGGACCCTTTCTATGGCCACAGACTAGGAGCCCCTCTCTACTTTTTGCATATAGATGACAGTAAGACAAGATAGTAAAGGTCTTCTGCCTGCCACTGTAGACAGCTTGTAGTGCAGTAGCACTGTTTGATTGTGTGTGTGGGATATTCATTTCTCTATAAAGCTAGTGTTGCTCTTACATTCAGACCACTAGCACATGTTGCATAACTCACAAATTGCTCCAGCAGTAATAATTCAGCAATCAAACGTAGAGTTGGACCACATAAGTCCACGATTGGCGGCTAGACTTCAGCGTGAGCATGGAAACAGTTTAAAGAATGGAGAGGTACACTAACCAAGTAGCTCCTCATGTTGCTTGTGGTCAGAATTCTTTATTGTGTAGTAAACCTAGCGTGATTTAAAGATACCTGTCTCCTAATTGAGAGTATTTTGGTGGTTTTATTTTCTTTTTTGTGTGGAGTTGCTTGGATGCACATTTTGCATGCCAGAGTGTGAATACTAGATTGCACGTGTGTATGTTTGCCTGCGTGCCGCCTCAAGGTTAACATTTTCCCTTTGGTCAGTCCTCAGCGCTGATCGAGTGGAGCAGATGACCAAGACGTACAATGACATTGAAGTGGTCACGCACCTTTTGGCCGAGGTAGGTTTCGACCTCATTTGTTTTCTGCTAAGAAACAGCAGCCAGCTGGCTGGTTAACCCCGGGTTCCTTGTTGTTCCCTTTGAACAGCGGGACAGAGATTTGGAGTTGGCAGCTCGGATCGGTCAGTCGCTTCTACAGAGGAACCACCTGCTGCAGGAACGAAATGAGGCCTTAGAGGAGCAGATAGCGCAGGCTCTGGACCAGGTAGCTGGTTTTATTCATGTTTAAATAATGGATTGTGCTACAGTGTTAAAGTGTTAGTATGATCATTTAAATGGACCTTTAATTTCTGTAAAGATGCCCCCCGGACGCAGGACGTGCGTGATCTATTTTTGTTGTGTTTTTAAAGTAGAAATGCAGGAAGTTTTTAGATCTTCATAATTAGATGTAATGTATACAACATCTAAGACCGGAATAAAATGAAAAAGGGGGCTCTAGAATAGAGCCTTGTGGTACACCTTTCCTAATAGTTGAATAGTGCAAGTCCTAATGTAGCCACTAATCACTTTTCTGAAACCTTCCTCACTGATCAGGTTCATCAGCTGCAACATGAGCTCAGCAAGAAGGACGACTTGCTGCGGATGGTCGCCAGTGCCTCGGAGGAGAGCGAGACCGATTCCAGCGTGTCCACCCCCATGCGGCAGCCCCAGCTGCTGGGGGGAACCGCCGCCACTGCGCTCAGCAAGCTGGAGTCCCTGCAGGGCAAGCTGCAGGAGCTGGAGGAGGAAAACCTGGCACTGAGGTCTGAGGTAGGTGGTTCTGAGGGATATTAGGAAGTGAAATTTGAAGCATTTAACAATAACTACACATTGAGACGTATAATCACTTCCACAAATTGATCTTTTTCAACTTATTCAGGCTTGTCAACTCAAAAGAGACACCATCTCCTATGAGGAGAAGGAGCAGCAGCTCGTGAGCGACTGCGTCAAAGAGCTCCGTGAGTTTTTTTTAATTTTTATTTTTTTATTTTTGCACATTTACGCTCAAAAGGAGCTTTTACAGATCGGGCGTCTAGTTTTAACTTTGTATCACACCTGGCTCCAGGTGAGTCCAACAGCCAGATGGTGTCTCTGACCGAAGAGCTGTCTCAGAAGAACGAGGAGCTGCTCAGACATCAGGAGGAAATCGCTCAGCTCCTCTCCCAAATAGTCGAGCTGCAACACAGGGTGAAGGAGGTGGGCGAACTTAACTGCCGCTGCTGATTACCTGCGTCTGTGCCTGCACGGTGTGTGCAAGCTCATGTTGTGGTGTTGTTTCTAGTTGGCTCTGGAGAAAGAGGAGCTGAGGATCCACCTGCACGCCTCTAAAGATGCTCAAAGACAGCTCACAGCAGAGGTACAGTCTCACATGAGCGTGCAAAGTAACCGGTTTAATTATTCTACGAAGATATAAACAGGGCGGGTGTGCTAGGTTTGTAGCTTTTATGTGAAGCCTTTGTTAGGAAGCACATCAGTGTTTTATGTTTTAGCCAGTTTACAGCAATTTACAGCTTTAATATTCTCAAATCTATCAATATATTCAATTCATATATTACGAATTTCATCCTACATAATTTTATCTATCTACCTACTCACCTGTTGAGAGAAATAACCATTTTATCAGTAATTATGTTAATTCTTTAAATCCAGTAATTTATTTGAATACGGTCTGAACACATGATTAATTTTAATTACTACTGAAATAATTTCTTTGCTTAATTAATTGCGCCTTACAAAAACCCATTAAATGAAAGCTTTGCTTCTATTTGCACGCGTTTGCTGCAGCTGAACGAGCTGGCGGAGAGGAACGCCGAGTGTGTAGAGATGCTCCATGAGTCACAGGAGGAGATTAAAGAGCTGCGCAGTAGAAACAGCCCTTCGACTGGGATGCGCCGGCACCTTTCCTACAGCCTCTACCCCATGGTGAGAGAAACAGCCTGACGTTTCATGCACGAGCATATTGAGGAAGGCACAGGGTCCTGGAGCACAGACTGTGCTGTACACATGCTTTTACTTGCCTTTGGGAACCTGCCTCAAGTGGCCGCTTGGGGAGCTGCAGTTTTTGGCCCTTGTGCCTTCATTTTTCAGCCCTGGATGTTATCAGTGACTGTAAACATAACTTTAGTTTAATCCTCCTTAATCGTCTGCATGTGTCCTGTTTGTACAGGAGTCCTTGGCAGCAGAGATTGAGGGAACTATGAGGAGAGAGCTGAGTATAGAGGAAGAGACCGCCTTTCAGGACCAAAGGTGCAGAACGTGCTTGCTGCTCAAGTTGATAGTTGGTGTTGGAGAACTCGTACTTTTTCCAGACTTTTTCATAGGTTCTAGTTGAGTACTCTACACTATATTTTAGGTCTCATCTCTAACCTTTGACCTCATTCCTGTAGAATTTCCCAGAAGCGAGTCTTCCAAACTGTCCGCTCCGTTAATGCCTCGGCATCACGGTCAGCCTCAGCAAACGCTCACATCCCCGGCTCCGGACAGAGCTCTCTAGTGATGACAGCGCAGCCATTTCAGTCCACTCAGAGGTAAGTTAGAAAGGACATCTCATGGTATGGAAGATGTGTGGATGATTTCAGGGCGTAACATGCGTCCGTGTTTGCAGCGAGGAGGAGCGAATGGGCCTGCCTGGTTGTCCAGGAGGAAATGACCTCACCAGAGCGCTCCACCGCCTGTCGCTGCGGCGTCAGAACTTCCTGTCCGAGCGACAGTTCTTCCAGGCGGAGCGGGAGAAGAAGGTGCAGGCCTTGGCAGAAGCAGACGGCGAGGGCAGCGGGTGCAGCTCGCCAATGGGCAGCGTGCTCTCCTCGTTCTCCAACCTGTCAGATATCTCCATCACCTCCACTGTTTTTAAGACCTTCCTGCCTGAGAAGCTTCAGATCGTCAAGCCCATGGAAGGTAACGTTTGTGCTTCATTCCCACCAAGAAGCCTCGCGGGTTATCGTTTACCACACTAATATGTTCGGACGTTCTTTCTCAGGCTCACTGACACTACACCACTGGCAGCAGCTGGCCAAACCCCATCTGGGCACCATCCTGGACCCACACCCTGGGGTAGTGACTAAGGGTTTTCGCCCACTGGCTCAGGACGCTGTGCACCACCTGTCTGACATGGAGGAGGATGAAGAGAACGAAGAGCACGGAGGGAATGCGGTCCAGGAGAAAGGAGCAGCAGAGCAGAGTAAGGAAGAGGAGGATGAGGAGGAGGAAGGCGGGATCACCTTTAATGTGCGCTGCTCGTCTACACCAGAGGAGAGAAGGGACAGACAGCACGCGGTGTCGCCTCTCCCTGTCCCGCCTCTCTCCCCTGGGACTCAAGCTGCTTCCTCCTCCATCAGGTCAGACTTCTGTCCTACACCCCTTCATGCCACAGAGAAACCCGGCCAGTCACCTCAGCCCATTCCAGGAGCCTCTGAAGCCGCGGTCCAATCACAGAGCCAAACCTTGACATCAACAGCAGTATCTTCCTCTGGTAAAAATGGCTTTTTGTTACCTGTTGTTGCTCATTGTTTCCACTGTGCGTGCCTTTTGGTTTTCCTAAGATTTCTTGTTTGTTCAGTCCAAAACCCAGGGAAGTGTCAGAGCTCCACCTTTTCCACCTACACCTTCACTACCTGCCGCATTCTGCACCCCTGTGACATCACGCAGGTCACGGCAAGGCGAGTCACCTTCAGTGGATGAAGAGGAAAATAATCCTCCCACAAATACTCTAATCGCTCTACGACACATCTCTGCCCGTGTTTAACCGTGTTTCTGTCTTCTTGTTTTCAGTTCTCATTCATCCCACTTGGCGAACACGCCGAGCTCCATGAGGACGGGTCCCAGCACCCCCGTGACGCCCTGCAGACTCAGTCTGGGTGACTCCTTCCCCCCTCGACGGCTGCTTGCACCCCCCAGTGGCCTGGCCAAGCTGGTCCTAGAGAGGGGTATTTCTGCACAAGTCTCCACCGACAACCCTCCTCCATCCCTGAGAACCGCACCCCGGCTGCCCCTCTTTCATCTCATGCCAAGCACACCCCCTAACTCCCCCACCCATTCTCCTCCCCCCTCCCCAGTGCCTACGGAGCCCCGCCTGCACCCAGCTGACAATTTCCTGGCCTCGCGGCCCGCAGAGCTTTTTCTCCAAGACGTTTACGGGTTGAACCTGGGCCGTGCTCCACATCCCGACCTACCGAGCCCCTCCCAAGAGACCCCAGCCCTCATCTCATCCGCCAAATCAGGCAGAGCCAGGCCCGACCCGGCCAGCGTCGGCCTGGTGGAGAAGCTGCGGCAGCTGGGATTCACCAAGGTGTTGCACGGTTCGGAGTCTGATGCGTCAGTGCCACGCCAGGATTCCGCCACGTTCGTGTCAGCAGGTGGAGGGAGCCTGTTAGATGGCCTGAGGCGCAACCAGAGCCTCCCGGCTATGATTGGCGCCCGGGCTGGGAAGTCAGCCTGTCACCCAGCACCTCCCCCTCACCCCACAACCCTGGCCCTTCCCCCACCTCCATGGGGAAACCTTAAAGAACGACGGCGGCATCTTGCCTCCATCTCCCACCCCCTGTCGAGATCGGCCAAACGCTGAACTCTGCAGAACACGAATCCCCTCCTTTATACCGCCTCCGTGTCTCTCTTCCTTTCTGCCTTTGGAGGGAGAAGTCGGGGCCTTGGTGGGCAGAACAATCCGTCCTTTTTGGGACTTTATTTTAAAGCACAATTTAATGAAACAGACTGTTTTTAGCCACCCTGCATTGTCTGTGTATGTGGATATCTGCCATGCTGATAGTGAATAAGGCCTTAGCTTGCCTCTGAGTGGGTCATCCTCTTCTCAGTCTTGTATTACATAGATTCAGTAGTGCTCCTGCGAGGCTCTAGATGTTTTAGGCACAGTGAGAGGAGGGCAAGAAAGGAAAATGTAAGTGTAGGAGGGTTTGTGGAAGTGGATTAGAGAGATGTGTGAAAGCAGGGAGAAAGTGGTGTCAGTGTGTTGATGTCAGAAGACGGGGTTTCCGCCAGAGAAGTTGGCACGCAGGTTTCAAGCAGCCCAGAGCAGGAAGGAGGCAATTTAATGTTGCGCTCGGCTACTGTAATCATTTTCTCGTAGAAGGGGTTCAGAAAGCGGGTGTTAGAAGTTTCTGTTGAGCTTTAACTTCTCATGTAAATCCATAACAGACCAATCGGCACACATTAGCAGAATGCTAGCATTTTATGGGCAAAATCGGCTTCACAGTAAGAAAAACACAAGTGTGTTCGATTTTCAGTTTGGACATATTAACCATACTGTGTGCAAAAATTTAAATACATATATGCACATATTTTTATCTGTGAGCAGGTCCAAATTATTTTAGCCATTTAGTGCCATTCATTCCAGTTAATTGAGGACTGCGTCATGAGCACCGCCCGCTGCAGCCCTGGCTGAACTGCAACAAAATATCTGGTGTTTAGGGGGCTGTGATAAACTGGTGGAAACCCTGAAAGAAAGAAGGAAAGAAGGGGATGAGAGAGGGACTAAGAGGGGGGGGGGGGGGGGCTGAGCGTCTGGGGTCTTGCTGTTTCAAGGGCTTGTCAGTTACAGGACAGCATCCTGCTAGCTCATAACACAGCGAAAGCTTTCTGGCCTTCAGAGAAGAGTACAAGTGATTTAACTCAATACTCGAGGACAAGCTTGGAGACTTTCAGTCAGACCATGCCTCTAAACATGCCAGTATTATGAATATTGTAACAGTTTTACAGTGTTGCATGGATGTCTGGTGACCGTCCATGTGCCGTGCCCAAGCGCCTGCATGAACACCACCTTGCCTCCTGGTCCCAGCATGCACCTGTTTGCAGGACAGGTGGGATGAAGGCGAGGTCAGAACAAAATGGGACGCCAGGCAAAAAAAACAAAACAGAAATGGGGTGAATCTTTTCCGTCAGGTCTTTGTGTTTTTTTAATGGTATGAGGCCTTATGTGGAAGCCAGCACTGCTCTGATTTGAGTTCTTTTTAAGCTGTTTGGACATGAGTTGCACTTAGTGGGATGCAGAGGTTTGAGGGTCACTGCTTGGTTTGCTCAGAGATGTTCAGGTTTGGTCTGTAAAGAGAGGGTAAAAAACAAAACAAAACACTGACTCATTATTTTAGCTGTTAATTAAATCCAGGTTCTTATGCGTGGTTGTTTGCTTTAAAAAACGTGTCCCCTTTAGCTCATGGATGTATACAGTTTGCATATTGGCCAGCAGGTGGGGGTGTTCTTGTAGGAAAACATCTGACATCATTCTCTACACGTGGCACATTAAAGCATTAAAAACAAGAATGCATAGAGCTTTGTGCTTTATCCCTGTGACCCTTCAGTACTGCTGTTCACAGTCAGCCCCCCCCCCCCATTAACTGCACTTTTACTTTTTGTATTTAACCTTTATTCTATTGACAGAACAGTCTGAAGTATATAGATAAGGACTGAGACATTTAGCATAATCGTGAATGTTGTAACAATGTCAGCTAACATTTTGTCAAAGATTCTGACGCAAGTAGTGTTCTGTTCTTTTTACATGAAGGGAATCCGAGCTACGCGTTATTTTTACTTTGAATATTCTAACTTATACATGTGTTTATGTGACGCAGTTAGCAGCTAATTAAGAGAAATGCTTCAAAAAGTGCTTCAGCTGAATGTTTAGCGTGAGTGGAGGAAGGCACATTCAGACTGTTCAGGAATTTAGATTATTTGCATCCCCGTGTCTCCCCGCTGAGATCATGGCTATTATTTAATTGTCTTTTTCTTAATAAATAAATGATTAAAAACAAAATGTGTGTCTCACTGTTTTGTTAACAGTTGATGGAAGAGAATTCCAGAGAAAGCAAATAGTTCCAGGTTGGACACATGCTTTTTATTGCTGCAAACTTGCATTTTAACATGGGAGTCTATGGGGGGAGTCTTGTTTTTGGAACCAGCCTCAAGTGGCCATTAGAGGAACTGCAGCATTTGGCACTTTTCCACTGGCTTCATTATTGAGCCCTGCAGGCTGCCGCCTGGACTCAGTGTTGGTGGTTTAGTTTCCACCATTAGCCAAACTGCAGTTTTTGCATGTTGAGGCTTCATTTTTGGGGCTACTTTGCTAAAAGGCCGCCTGCCTCCACCCACAGGTGTGGTTACAGTTTGACAGAGCCAGTCTGTAACTCTGTTCTTACTGCACATATCAATAGTATTTCTTCACAACAGCTTAGCCAAGTGTTATTTTATTTATTAGGCACAACAGTGAAATACAGTCTTTTTTTTATACTTCAGCCCTTTTACACTTTGCTGGTGCGTTTACATTCTGATAATGGCATTTACTCATTTGATGTTGTTACCATCACCAAACATGCCCACCCGGTTACCCCAACCATCTTAACCACCCCCTCCAAAAAAGAAATGTAGTGCAATAAATAAAGTTAAGGATGATTTCTATAGAAGACGTGACATTAGCACCACGATAACTGTGTAATGCAGGTCTGATATTGTGGTAACCTTAACCCAAAATCTGTGACATTAAAATCTTTTGTGTTTGATTTTTAAAAAAAAGTGCAGTCTTTGCTTTTTGTGCTCAACAGAAGAATATTAAGTGCATTTAAGGTATGGCTGCAAATACTTTGAGTATCATTCAGCCGATCAGCATCAATACGTCCATTTTTGTGTTCAGCTCTGAAGTCGGTGAATTATGAGCTCTGTGGTCTTCACAGGGGGCAGATCTTGATGCTGTCAGAACTCGAGCTGAAGTCTAGCCCCACCCCGATTCTGCTCCCCACCCAGAAGGCGGCGTAAAGCGGCTGGGTGAAGTTGGCTCGAAAGGTGTGGAGGTGGATCATGCTCTCTGCGACGCTGTAGAATGACAGCGTTCCCGCGGACAGGTCCAGGTAAATGCCCACGCGGGGGGAGTAGACGACCGGAATGTCCCTTTTCTGATTGTCATGCATGGCTGAGCAGCAGGTGTCCGACAGCTCCAGGGTCCAGGATTGGGCATTGTAACCGAGTCCTGACCTGGCATCCGAGCCCTTCCTGGCCATTGCCCCATAAGCTATGCCCATGGAGGAGCCCTGGCCTCTCCAGTCCACCTCCCAGTAGCAGCGTTGGGCATACAGCGGGCTGTCGCACATCACCTGGGTCCAGCCGTCAAACCGCTGGGGGCTGTCGGGGTAAAGCTGCGCCGCCGCCTGCAGGGTGGCTTTAGTGTTGTCGTCAGAGAGAGTCAGCCGTCTGTGGGCTGTGTTGGAGTCGAGGGTCAAGCTCACGGAGTCTAGGAAAGACATTTAAAGGACCAATCACATCACAGCAACAGATGGCGGTGGGTGACATCACAGTGACTAAGTAGATAGGCCATTAGATTTACCTAGTAGAAACGTTATTCAGTCTATCCAAATCTATCTAAACCTGATCAGGCCAACACAACCTACACTTTTAGTTTTAGCTGTAAAAATAAAATAAAGCAAAACTTCTGTCAGGTTAAAATGTGAGCTGATCCCTGTAGCCTTCAAGGAGGTCATTCATGCTGTGAAAGCGTCATTAGGCTGCGCTTAGATCCGACTTTGTAGAGACTTACATTGCAGGAACTCCTCTCTGGCCCTCGGCTCTGGGGCCTGGATACTGTCGAGGCTGATTTCCCTCACTGGAAAAAAAATAAATTAATTTGATTTATGGTTCACAAGCCATCATAATATCTAGAGGAGTGTCATTTACAATTCTTCTCTCCATATGGAGATGAACATAAAGCGTCAATGACTCACGCGCGGGGAAAGCTGGAGCGTGAGTCATGGAGTCCGCAGTGGGCGAGTCCAAAAAGAGGCCGGGGTTAACTGACCAATGAGAAAACAGCATTAGGGATATGACTGAAACACATGTTATTGAACTTATTCACCTGGTCGAACTGATGGTGCCAGAATACATTAATTTTACATATACAAAGACAGCTGTCTTACTCTCTGTGGGACTTTCAGACACCGCAGCCATGCCCCCTGTGGAGAGATTATTTTTGTTACTGACACTCGTGTTCACTGCTCACTGGCTTAGTTAGCATTCAGCCAACTTTTTTATGATCTTACAATCAAAGTTCCCTCAAAATAAGACAAAAAAAAAAAAATCCAAAAAAAGGTTCAATATCCATATTTCAAAGGAGAGATTTTATGAATGAATCCGTGTCTGACAGACTTGAGGGGAAACAGTAACACAAAAAAACAAAGACAGTAAGCATCCGTCGCAGAGCAGGGTAACATGAGAAAAAACTTTCCTTATTATTAGTACTTATTTTATGATCTTCCAACACATCAACTGACATTCCAGCTGCTTTCATCTCTCGGTAACATTAAAAATGCTTTCAGCGCTTATATTCAAAATGACATTCATGGATTCTCTCCATCATTCCAGCTCCTCATGCCTTCAAAACATTTCAGGCTCCCTCCTTTGAACAACAGCAACACTTGCTCCAACTTTCAGCGCTCACACATCAGCTGACACTTCTGATTGTGACTTCCTCCCCATTCTTCTGACTCATCCAGCTCGCTTTATTACCCACAATTCAGCTGTCACTGCAGCTCCTTTGAAGTCCACTTAAATGGAAAACCTATTCGGCACTTTTACGTCAGCCGATTCTTAACTTCGCTCACTGCTTTCACTCAAATTTTATTTAGTACAGAGACTTCGATCGTTTCGCATAAAGTGTTGCATTTTAAAGGTTTTTAAATACTGAATTGTAACCATGTTAACTTTTTTTTTCTCCATGAAATATGTAACTTTTGATCCTTTCTGTCAGAAGCACAGAGTTAACCAGACACTAATGGATTGTTACTAAGCCTAGAAAGAGGGTCTTACATGGATTTCCTCCTGCAGGCGGCGCGTTATTGGCTTGTGCAGCTGGAGCAGCCTGGTTGGTGCCACGGCGACGGGAGCGAAAGAGGCTGCTGATCGACGCCATCCGACTAAAAGCTGAACACCAGGAACGAGATGTCAAAGTTTTACTCTCTAACGTGAGCCCTTATTGTCTGTCAGTGCTGTACTATAATGGCAACAGTGCAAACTCACATCCAGTAGATGCTGGTGCAGCTGCTGGAGCTGGAGCAGGCGAAGGAGCAGGAGCTGGAGTCAGGGAGGCTGCGACTGGAGTCGGAGTTGTGGCTGCAGCAAGGGCAGCCTGGCTCTGGCTGGACCTGCTCCACAGTGACTGAGATTCTCTGCGGCTGGGAGTGGGGCTTGGACTGGGGTTGATCATGGACCTGGTGCTGGCTCTGGGGTTAGGCTCCCTCACTTTTTGGAAGACATGGAATGAGTTTGAGGATACAGTCAGTGACAGTTTATGACAACCCTGGAACTGCAGAAAAACCTATTTAACTTCATTGTATTGATTTTATTAAGTTAACATTTAATATTTACATGGAAGTGAAACTAAACAAGCAAGAAGGGTTTAGTTTTATCTACAATAAGCCTTTTGAAAATAAAGTGTTTACATAAACTGGGATAGAAAATACAGAAATCTGTTTACAAATAGAGTTTTCTATGCAGCTGCACCAGTAATCTATGCATTAAGGGCTGCCCATCACGAAGTAAATAAGGCTAGCATAACAGGACCGAGAACAGAACCCTGGGGCGCACCATAAAACAGAGCTGTGTGTGTGTGTGACAGTGACAGTGCGCACATGCAGTTCATGGTGCACTGCTGGCAAAAGTAAGCAGAAGAAGAAGAGCCAGATTATTATCAGGAGGTGTGGTGAGATTACTGCCAGTGCTGACTCACGTGTTTCTCTGTCCTCTCTCTGCTGTCTGTCCCTCAGTCTGGGTGAGCTCGTGTTAGCTCTGTCTGCAGCAAGGAAGACAGATTTTTAAAAACATCACGTATGCACACTTTTCTCTGCTTCATCCGCGCTATGAGTGACGTTTAAACCAATGCTTAAATAGCAGCACAAATACGAACTCTCAACTCGAGGTGTGTCTCTGCTCCTCACATCTTGACTTCTGAGTCCTATACCTGAAGAAAAACAGTGACTCGTGTCAGTGGATTCCTTTCTGCGTGGTCAAACGTAGCGTAACTAATGTCAGTGTGCAGTACCAAGTCCTCGTTTGTCTGTACTTCGCCCTCCAATTGAGATAGTGGGTGTGGAAGCTGAGGAAAATGAATGAAATCACACGTATTTCACATATTTACACAGTACAGGAGGACGAGATGAAAATATGTAGTCGCGGTAGAGAAAACGTCATCGGAAAAATACCGAACATACCCTGTGAGCGGGTGTTTGTGTTGCGGGCACCACGGCCGGAAAACACTAGCGAGAAAGGAAAATTTGTATCTTTCCATCATGATCACACAGAATGTGAAAATATGAAGATTTAATAAGAAAATTCAAACCTCACATTTTAAAATCCCTCCTTTCTGTCCACTGCGGCTCGCTGAATGAGATCAGAAGAAGTTAGGAAAAAAAAACAAAACTGAGCTTAAATATAATATTCATCGTGCTGGGAACAACAAATAAAAACAATGTGTGGAACTTACAGGCTCCCAAAGTGAACAGTGTTGTGTCATTCACTGCAAAAGAACACAAACTACATTCAAAGAGATACAAAATGAGACTAAATAAGAACGTAAGGAGTAAGAAAGGCTTCTTTGGACAGACCTTGTTTAGCGATCTTGCCGAGCTCCAGGTTGCAGAGATCCTCGATTCGCTCCCTCAGACTCAGGATGGCGTCTTTTGCAGGCTCAAAAGAAGCTTCGTGATTGACATTCACAGCTGGCAGGTCCCCAGACTCGAGGGGAGCGCACAGAGACTCGTATGTCTGCGGGAAAATATAAAAGTTAAAACAAGCCATCAAATTAAACCAGGAGAGCAAGAGATTAAAAAAATGAATCTGTCGTCTTCCTGTTTTTCTCCTGCCTGGCAGCTCCATCTTCAATATCTTTTGCCCAAGATATCCACTATCCCTCCTCTGCACATGTCCAGACCATCTCTGATGTAAGCCCACCCCCACCTTGAACCCCTCTGTCACTCCTTACATCTCACCGCCCTCGTACATGTCCTGCACCACCCTCGCATACGCTGCCACTCCCGACTTCCTCGTGCAGTTCCACAGTTCCTCTCTTGGTACCCCATCATTTGCTTTCTCTAGATCCACAAAGACACAGTGAAGCTCCTTTTGACCTTCTCCATCAGCGCTCTCAAAGCTAACATCACATCTGCAGCCCTCTTTCTCGGCATGAAGCCAAACTGCTGCTCGCTGATTATCAGCTCCTTAACTTAGCTTCAGCGGCTCCCTGATGCCTTCATGGTGTGGCTCATCAGCTTTATCCCTCTGTAGCTGCTACAGCTCTGCACATCACCCTTGTTCTTGAAAACTGGTACCAGTACACGCCATTCCTCAGGCACCCTCTCACTCAAGGATTGTGTTAAAAAATCTGGTTGAAAAGCGCCCTGCCCTCTCTCATATGCATCTTCATACCTTCACGGGTCATATGTCATCTGGACCAGCTGCCTTTCCACTCTTCATCCTCTTCATAGCTGCCCTCACTTCCTCCTTACTAATCAGCTGCACTTCCTGATTCACTAACAGGCCTCCATCCCTCCTTCTCTCGCTCTCATTTTTTTTCATTCCCGAGTTCCTGAGTCCAGCCTACCTGCAGGTAGTGGATATGGTCTTCGCAGCTTGCCAGGTCTTTCATCTCAGTGTCCCTCCTCTTCAGCTCCTTGATCTCGGCCTCCAGGCTATCTGCAACCTCTTGCGCTTGGCCCATCTTCTCCTGGTTGGCCTGATCCAGCACCTCCTCCAGCAGCTCCTGCAGACGTTCCACTGAGCGCAGCAGCTCCGACAGCACCTGCTCCGTGTCACTGTGCACTGTGTCAGCAGAGCGCTGCACGGGGAAGAGAAACACAAAACGCAGCCACGGTAAGACCCCTCAACCACCATCGCATTACTCAGTGCTCGTAGGACCAACCTTCATCTGCTCCATCATCTTCTTCATGTCTTTCAGCTCCTGCTCTCTCCCTCTCAGCTTCTGCTGCGTCTCTGCCTGCAGCTCGGACAGCACTTTCTGCAGAGACACGCCGAGACATGACATCACAAACAATGCAAGCAGAGAAGGAAGCAGGCGCGAAGGTGACACGGAAGGGAACGTGAGAGGGTGGAGCCTTATGAAAGGCTAGGAATGCAGTTAGACATGTCTTCAGCCTGGCTGGAGCTGCTGTCACACACAGAAGGAAAGAAGACAGCGACTCCTTTAACAGAAACTGTGAGGCACAGTAATGGACAGCAGGAGGGCTGATATGTATGGGGTATTGACTGTCAACTGTAAAAGCTCCCACTTACAAATTTATGAGGTTTAATGGAGCCATTAGAGATTTTACCCAACACACAAACAATCACTTGAATTTGGCTTTAGATCACATGCACCCTGGCAGCTCTCTGACTGCCCCTCATCCCCCCCTACATGTACCTGTTTCTCCAGCCTCTCGACCTTGGTGGACACGCTCTCGTGGCCTTTGTGCTGGTTGCTGGTGCACAGCCAGCAGATGAACATTTTGCACTGTCGACAGAAGAACTCCTGCAGGTACTTGTGCTGGGTGCAGATCTTCTCAGACAGATTGCCCGTGGGCGGGATGAGCTCGTGCTGCTTGAGGGATTTCTTGGTCTGGTGGGGCTTCAGGTGGGCCTCGCAGTAGGAGCTCATACACACCAGGCAGCTCTTGACTGCCGCTCGCTGTTCATCTTTGCACATGTCGCACGGCACGGCTGAGGAGGAGAGCTTGCCTTTGGCTCTAGATGAGGAGGAGGGGACCCCACGGGCGCTTCGGATGGATTCACGTACTTCCGATTTGAGGGCCCCTTTGCGGAGCTGCTCCACAGCCTCTGCCAGCATGGTGTTTCTGGACAGGGAGGGCTTGGGGCAGAAGGTCTGGCGGCACTGGGGGCAGCTGTAGATCCCTTTGGGGTCATCCTTGGTCCAGTAGTCCTTAATGCAGGCCATGCAGTAGCTGTGACCGCAAGGGATGGTGACAGGATCATTTGGCAGATCCAGACACACGGGGCAGTTAAACTGCTCCTCCGTCCACAGCTTTGTACTCATAACGCCGTCGGTGGAAGGAAGAGAGGGCGGAGATGGTCAGCAGGTCAGAGGCTTTCAGAAACGCAGAGTGGAAGAAAAAGCCCTGGAGGTGTCGGAGGTAGTGCGTAGCCTGGATTCACAGGAGGGAAGTGATCGTCATTCTCAGGTGAGAGCAGAAAAAAAGAGCTGGGCGGGACGAGAGCCACCAGGCAGGTCGAGCGGGGAGAACGGGTGTCGGTGGAAAACTGTTGAATGCCAGGAGAGTGAAGGTGTGAGTGGACAAACCATTACATCACAAAAAGAAAATATGGCACAGATATTCAGGCCCTTCCCTGAAGGAAACATTTCTGCATGTATTTAACATTATTAGATTTGTAACACTCAGCTATTAAAGTCTAAGTAGGTTTTTACTGTTATTAGTCTATTTGAGTCTAACAGTACACGACCTTGGGCTTGAGCCACAAGATAAATGAGATGATTGTTGGCATGGAAGGACTACTGCTCTGTGGTAAAGATGAGAATAAATCATATATTGAACTGTTCATCAAATAAATAAATAAAACCTCTGCCATCAAAATACAAACCAGAAATACGTGGACAATATAGAAGTCTAATATATATTTATGTCTTTTATGCTGCTTATTATTACACAGGTTGGAAAACATGAAGGTAAACAAGCTTGTTTTGTTTTTTTCCCCCCATCAGAGTGCTTATTAAGCTAAATGTCACAGGCACGGTTTTATTCTTCCACCATGTGTCTTTTGTCCTGCAAGAGTACTGCCCCTCCCTGAGCCTGGTTCTGCTGGAGGTTTCTTCCTGTTAAGCGGGAGTTTTTCCTTCCCACTGTCACCAAGTGCTTGCTCATAGGGGCCTGTACAGCTGTATGGCTAGCTAAACACTGCTAAAAGACCAACAAACAAGCTACCTACCTGAAGCTAACCTTTGTCATAAACCTACACCGGCTAGTGCACGCTATAAGCTCCTGTGCCATAAAATGAAGCATTTAAACCTAAAAGGCAATATTAACAGATGTTTTTGTTCAGCTAAATGTGAGAGGGGCATTTAAATTAAACACAACTACTAAATGTTAATGAGACCCTTTATGGCCATACAACAAGTTTAAGGACTGGAAGATAATGTTATTGCATTCCACAGAACCTTAGAAGAATTATAGAAATGTGCAGACTTTCATCTGCCAGCTGATTTGAGCTCATTCAGCTTTTACTGGATAATGATGGACTCCCTGTTGACCAGACAGTAAACATGATACTGCAAGGAATGCTATCAAATACATTTTCAAGGGCAAATAGACAAACTGCAAGGCATCCTTTGCATGTTTAAAGAAGACTGTAAACTGTGGGTGAGGAACATGTCAGCCAAGGCAACAGTTTGCTGTGGAGCCTGCTGTAAGGAAATGGCAGCAGCAGGCAGGAGAGAGGGATGTGGTTGGGAACTGTAAGCAGCAAAATCACGAGTCAATGTGAGATTTTTCCTTTTATGCACAGTTTACTGACTTTTCACACCATTATAGATGTCTACTTGCTGAATAAACTGTTAAGTGGATGTCTAAATGCTACAAGCTGCAATTACAGCGCTAACAAAAATCCCTTATATTTGTTGCTCTCTCCACAGGAGGATTTAATCTGCGGTTCTACATATTCAGTTATTATTTTCCTGCCTTTTCTTCGCATTGTTTTTGTCTTCAAATAACTGAACTGCTTGTCAGTTGAAATCTTTTGAATAATTAAAGACTGGTGAGCTGTAACCTTATATCGTGAATAAAGTCCTATCTGAGCTTCTAGCCGCCACTGATGTCATTTGGTGACAACAGTGAGCATCAGCACACTTTTGTACCAGAGCTTCCTCAGGGTCTTCCATCAGTGTAACCACAACCAGTCACTAGATGGCAGTGTCGCACTCCTGTTCATTTAGTAGCAGTCATACGGTCGCTATACACACTCTCTGCTCCATTTAAAACAGCTAACCCCTTTGACATGTTGAATCACCATGTAACAAGAGTCAAGAGTCATTTGTAGTCAAGTAATTAAAAAAAACAGGCTAAATAGACATAATAATATAAAGCAGTATATCACCTACTTGTTATGACTTACATATTGTTGTTGCTACCCAGACTGACCGAATTAAAATTGTCTCAAAGATCCGCAACAAAAGGACGCCTTACTTTTTAAGCGAACACGGAAGTACAGGGGGGGAACGCTCTTGTATCATTCGAAGAGCTTATCTACAGTGTAGCGTAGCCGAGTTACATGACTTGAGCTAACTTCTTTCGGAGCCATTTTTGGAGTTTCGTTCAGATGCCAAATAAAGCCATTAAACGTCCGGGAGTCGGGGTCGGGGTGCTGGTAACGGACTCGGCTCACCCAGGCTGTGTACTCTTGGGCAAGCGGAAGAGTGCAGTGGGCAAAGGGACATACCAACTCCCAGGAGGTCATCTGGAGTTCGGGTAGGTGTTCAGGGATTTCATTCATAAATCTGGCTCCGTTTTCTTCTTCTTCCTCTTTAATTTAAGGTGGTTGACATGCGACCGTCAGGTGTATTTCCGTCCCCTACCTGGCTGGAATGTGGGGACCAGAGGTTCCCACACCAGCTTTATCCCGTTATCCATGATATATGCTAATGGGTCAATTCCATCCCAAATCACCGTGGGTCTTCTGCTCGACGGTCTCAGATTTATCTAAAAGTTTTATGGTCAAAAGGTTTGATGTTTATATAATGACTGCTGCGAAATTTTAGCTTCATATATCAAATACTTTTCAAGCTATATTTTATTGAAAATTAGTCTGCCGACCCACTTCCACTATTTTTTCACACTTTGAAGTCTGAGGCAATGTTTGAACGCGCGTATCTCAAAAACTATTAAAGATAAAAGCCTGAAATTTTCACTGACCTCTCTTACTGTAAAAGTTCACCAGGACCTGTAATTTGGGACATATACATTAAAAAATGTCTGAGTATTTTAACTTGGTTAGTTAAAAAACGGGGGGGGGGGGACCCCACCTTGTAAGCATGGACATCGCCCTGGGCAATGTCAGATAATTCAGGTTAAGTTTGCTAATTTTTAATTATTATGTAATTATTTTCATCCAGTCATCCACTACTTCATCCACTTACCTGATTTTAGCTCTACTGTAATTATACTGTTTATCTGTTATATTTAGCTAGCAGTTCCATTTGTGTAGACTGAAGTTTTGATTGGACTCAGACAGTTGATACCCTGGCTGAGTACTTATTACTGTTATGCTTCTTTGAAATGAGCGTTAGCCATATATTTAGTGAGCTACTTTAACCATTTATTTATTTTTTGACCATGCTGCCATTTTCTGCTGCTAACCCTAATAACCCTCAATGTACAGGACATATGACATGTGGAGGAGATATAAAGAGCTTAGATAAATGAAGCCTGTTAATGGTTTTATGTCGTTCAAAGGGAGACTTGGGAGGAATGTGCTCGCAGAGAGGTGCTGGAGGAAGCTGGGGTGCGTTTGTTGAACATCCGCTTTGCATCGGTAGTTAACTCCATCGTACTGGAGGAAGAGTACCACTATGTCACCATATTTATGCAAGGAGAACTGGACAGGCAGTCAGGAGAGCCAGAAAACCTGGAACCACAGAAAAACGAAGGTACGTGACGTGGGACTGCTGTTTGTTAAGTGGGGGGCTTGTGGGGGGTATCTCCACTGAGCAGCTGATGACACAGACTGTGTGGCTGTCTTATTTTGCAGGCTGGACGTGGACACGCTGGGACGAGTTTCCTCCAGAGCAGCAGCTCTTCGTGCCACTGGCCTGCCTGAGGCAACAAGGATTCCAGCCATTCAGGAACACAGACACTTGACCCTGAACCTTCCTGTTATACTGGCATACACAATGTTCCCACAGGGATCATGCAGGCACACTTCTTTAAAGCTGCTCTTCCCTCAAATGTCACTTTTTATTTTTTACAATGCATACTGTGCTTTCTGTAAATGTCACAAACTGTTATTAAAATACAGTAGAAGATGTATTTGTTTTGTTTTTTATTTAAGCATTCAAGACATTTGTCAAAGCAGTTTAGATGAGATAAAGCTGTATGCCCTGATATTGTTGGGAATATTCCAATGGATGCAGGATGGCTGCAATCAAACAGCTCTCCACTTCACATCAGGGTGGCTCCAGTGACACCCGCTGCTAGCAGTACGGTCCAAAGGGTCACAGCAGCGGTGGCTGCAGCCCCGCTAAAGGTGTTGTCGTGGGCGTAGGTGATGATGTGCAGAGCTCCGCTGTAAGCCTCCTCGCAGGTAGGCTGGATCTGATCCTCGGGAAGCTCGAAGCCGTACGTCCCATTATCCCTCAGCTCAAAAGTGTAGGTTAAGGGGATCCCCTGCAACCGAGCCCAGTCTCTGGATGAACCGGAGTTGGCGTCTGGAGAAAGAGTTTAGCAGGTATTTTTCTGAACCACATAAAAATCCTTCAGATCTAATATTTAAAGGATTTTGGCAATTTAAATATTGGTTAGCGGTCGATATGAATACCCACACAGCACATCAGGAGAGGCTCCTACAGTGTAGTTCCTCCCGTGAACCTTCCAAATTGCTTCTGCTGCGCCCAGTCCCACCTTCATCTAAAAGAATCAGATGTGAATGTCACTAAAATATGGATCCAGAGAGCCTAGAGCTTTGACCTGTTATTCTCATGTCCAGCTCCATATTTTTATCCTTTGATTTTATGAGAGTAGCTTTGCATGATTTACAGTTCAACACAATCCTTTTGCACAGAAGTTAATGCAGTTACAATGGTAACAGACTCTGTGAACCTAACCCGGCAGGTTTTATCCAACAAACTCTTGAGTATCTCTCTGACTCCTCCCCTGCTGCTGCACCTGAACCACCTTGTCTGACACTCCGATTCATTTCCTCATTCATAAAGTGGCTGCAGAGCGATCAGAGGAGGGAATTCATCTGCAGACGTTCATGTTTCTACGAGCATTGAAATCCCAGTTTGACGTTAGTTGCCATCATCTCGAAAGTTATGGTGTCTGAAAATCAGAATAAGAATCTCGATCACCACCTGCACAGCAGGAGGATCCAAACGGATCAGCTTTTGCTGCTGCGTATGACCCCCGGGGTCTGCTGCCGTCTCAGTAACTAACACACAGGTCCGTCGGTAAACTCAGTCTGAGCTGTTTCTCCAAAGATTTTCCCTTCACTTTCCGTCTCCAGCATTTTGTCCGTCGGGCTGCAGCTGAATAATTAGATTTTATGAATCAAATGTAAAATTAGGATTCAGCTTCATCTGATGGAAATTCAAGCTGTGTAAATGATGACGGCATAGGGTCAGACTCACCTCAGACCACACAGAACACTTCCTCTATTAAGTAAGAACAAGGAACACATGGCGTCGAAAAAGAACCTCCTGACTGCACGTGTAGGTGAGTCTCCACTAAGTCACCATGATTATGCTGCTAAGATGGACGTCTCTGTGGGTAACGCGAAAAGGAAAGACCCATCTTCGCCGGGTAAAGATCTTCCAGCAACTAAGAAGACTTCATGAACGGGACTTTAAACATTAACTGGCTAAAATCCCTCCTAAATTCGGATAACTTGTGGTTCCATATTCCCAGAGAAATTTTTAAGAAGCTGGGAGGCATGAATTTTTTACTTAGATGTGATTTCTCAATTCAGAGACTCCCTATTAAATTATCTCTTTTTCATCAGCAAATCCTTTTGTACTGGAAACTATTATATAATCATAATTTTACCCCCCCCCCCCCCACACACACACACACACAATACACCAATTTGGAATAACAGACGTGTTACTGTCAGAGGCAAATCGCTGTGCAACAAGGAATGGCTAGATAAAAGCATCTGGTCACCAATTCACTTAGTAGACAATTCTGGGCGTATTTTATCCTATAATGATTTCTGTCTCTAATATAATCATCCCTGCAATGCTAAAACACATAGAACTATAACTAAAGCAATTCCTGACGCTGTTTGGACTTTGATTAGAGGATTGTTAACAGCTCCGGTCTCTCCTCAGCTTCCATTGATACTGATTGGAAACTGCAACTTTATTGAAATTTCAATCCCAAATAAAACAATTAGAAATTTATTCACGTACGCCTTATATCCTACTCGATCCTGCAAGAACTCAATCCTTCAAATATTTCCAAAAAACTCAATTTACACTTTAAGAACTAAATATTTAAAATTCCCGGTGACTCCAAAGGCAAAAGAAATTCATTTTAAGATTTTGAATGGAATTTATCCGTCAAGTGACTTTCTGCACCAGCGATTTGGCTTTGAGACAAACTGCTGTATCTTCTGTGACAATGATATTGAGTCCACTGATCACTTGTTTGTTTATTGTATGTTCTCTGAAGCTTTGTGGCTTGACATTTATGACTGGCTGTTTCCTAAAGAACCTCGGTTGCCAAAGTTTTGTCAAAAGGACATAATTTATGGATTAATTATGGATAACAAAAAAGATGATTTTTTAGTAAATATTTTGGTTCTGGGGAAAGCATATTTACACAATTCCAAGTGTAGGAAAGTTACCCCAAAATTTTATGCCTTCTTCAATGGCTTTCTCCTGTATATTAAAGCCCTTATAAAGATGGAAAATAAAAAAGCTAAGATGCTATTTGATATTATTGAAGAATACAAATTACAAGAAAAACCCTGACATTGACAAGTTCTAAGTTGCCTTTTCTTTCTTTCTTTTTTTTTTTTTTTTATATAGTTTTGTTTGTGGTTATATTTGTTTTGTTTGCTTGGTTTATTTTGGTTGTTTGTTTCGTATTTGTTTTTGTGTTATGGTTTAACACAAAAAACCATAACACTAGTGCCTTTAATGATGGAATTATCAATGGAATATTATATGCCTTAATGTCTGTATAAATTGTAAATAATTGTATATAGTTACTTGTAGTGTTTGCTTTGTGTGATTAATAAAAACAAAACAAAAGAAAAAAAAACACTTCCTCTATTTCCGACGTCTTTTTCAGCAACTCGAATCGCATAATGAGTGAGTCACGTGATTTCAGAAAACGGGGCCGCGTTTGGTTTTGTCACGTGATATCCTGACGGGCTACGACACGGGCTTCATTTGGACGCGCCCCCAGATTGAACGTCACTACTAATGACGTCATCGTCATTCGCATTGAACGTTGACCATCAAAGGCGCTTTGATAAATCATTAGAAACTTACACCCTTAAGTAGGCAAGAGAAACGTTCAGACAGAAGTTTGGATATTTTCCAGAGTAAGTGTATCAAGATCACGACATGTCTAAGTACCCAAGAGAGAAAGATTTCACTGACCCTTTTCACTGCAGTGATCTGCCTGTCCCAGATGTCACTGGATTCATGAAAAGGGCGTTTGATCATATCGATCAGGACTTTCACAATATGATTAAACAAATGCAGGAGGAGAAAAGTCAACTGGAGGAGAAGAACAGAGAGAGAGATGGAGGCCCAACACAAGACCAACTTGCAGATCATAGGAGAAGGTTGGGAAATCCTCAGAGAAATGAACAAGGGCCAAGAAATGGAACAGTTGCAAAACAAACACCAGGAATTGGAGGAAAGATATAAGAAGACACAATGCAAGGTTCAAGAGTTGGAAGAAATAAACAAAAAGACACAATACATACTCGAACAAACGGGAGCAGTAGCTAACAAGGCGCTAAACACACTTGTACAGAGTGAGAAAAATAATAAAAGTTTGCAGGAAAGGCTTGATCAAGAACTGAAAAGAAATGGAAAAATACCAAAAGAGAAGGAACCACAGAGAGAGATGCAAAATAATCTCCAAGGCTTTGAGAGCAGAAATACTAAACTGCTGAGAAATCAGGAGTTACAAGACGTGCATGACAAAGGAGAACAAAGCAATAAAGACATGCACGAGCCAGAGAAAGCTCAGGAAGAGAAATCTAAAGATCTGGAGGAAAAGGAGAAAAAGGTGGAAGCACTTTAGGAAAGATGCAAGAAACTTGAAGAAAAGAACGAAGAGACCTTTAGTGAGGTAGAAAACCTCATCCTAAAGAACAAAGATTCACAGGAACAAGGCCTGAAAAAGAAGGAAAAGTGTTTCTGTTTTTTCTGAGATTCTGCTGCTTCTCCAGCTCAACATGAAGAAAAATAGCCTGCTCTTCCTCCACTGTTTTTCCATCTCCTTCATTTTCGTGTCCTAAAAATCAATTATACAACCAAATATGTAACTGAACTTATCAGTGGTAGGTTAATACACCATTCCTGGTTTCCATCACGCCCCCCAACCGGTCGGAGCAGATGGCTGCCCCTCCCTGAGCCTGGTTCTGCCCGAGGTTTCTTCTTTTTAAAAGAGAGTTTGTCCTCGCCACTGTCGCAGAGGGCTTGCTCACAGGGGATCTTCTGATTGTTGGGGGGGGGGGGGGGCTCTTTAAACCAAACACTGATAAGTTCACTGGCAGTGTTTGGTTTAAAGTGGTTAAATATGAGACTAAGCAAATATGTAAATACAGTGAGGAATCATGTATTTACATATTTGCCCGAGTCTCATATTTGGTTGTATATAAATATCAATTCTAGGACACTGAGATCAAATAAAAAAAAAAAAATCAAAGTATCTGTGTAAATGTTTTCATATATAAGAAGAATTCTAAGAATTCCTGTTTTATGGTAAAAGACTGGCAGCTGTTGTTGTCAGAGCCTCACCATTTAAATTCAGTGACAGTGTAAACCTGTTTACAGTCATTTGCTTTAAAAATTGAACCAAAATTGTCAAGAAAGCACCGAAATTGAACTTGATTTGTTGAATTTGGTGTTTTAAAAATAGAGAAACAGACAAAGTTGGAGCTGAAGTGCATCAAAATGAAGAAGTGAAATAAAGGCAGAAGGAGGGAAACAGAGCAGAAAGAAGCTCAGTTTAAACCCCCAGTTTAATAGCTGAATGTTGTTAAACACTCCTCTGCCCCAAACACACACACACACACACACACACACACACACACACACACACACACACA